>JABUQX010093775.1:47500-65000 GCA_015478945.1 Trachelipus rathkii | reverse complement strand
TCATATACATTTCTTATTCATTTTTTTATTTATTTTATTAATGTTTGTACAATTTGCTTGGATTTTTTCATCTCGAACGGGTTTTTAATTAGTTGCCCAAATCTTTGAGAGTTATAAGAATTGGTGTTCGGAACAAAATTTCCCTTACTTTTTTACTCAAAATAAAAGTTGATATATCATATATATATACTATAAGTACATATATATATTATATATATATTATATATATATATATATATATATATATATATATATATATATATATATTATTAAGAAAAAAAAAAAAAATATAAAAAAAAAAGAAAAAAAAAAAAAGAAGAAAAATTAACACTTTAATCGTGAGATATTAAAAGAGAGGGGGGGGGGGGAGGCGTAACGTTTCGACACTCTCTCGTGTCTTCTTCAGACGCCAGTTAAAAAATAAATGTAAATGAAAAGCAAAAATGGGAATTAGGAGGTAACCTACGAAGCAGAAAAATATTGGTATTTTTTTTTTCATTTACATTTATTTTTTAACTGGCGTCTGAAGAAGACACGAGAAGAGTGTCGAGAAACGTTACGCCTCCCTCTCTTTAATATGCATCACGATTATAAGTGTAATTTTTCTTTTTTTTTCTTTTCCTCTTTTTTTTTATATTTAGTGGTTTTTTACTTTAATTTGTTGTTCGAGTGCAGTGGAAGTGACTCATAAAGATAATTTTGATATATATATAAGTATATATATATATATATATATATATATATATAGTATTATATATATATATAATATAATAGTATATATATATATATATATATAGTATATATATATATAGTATATATATATATAATATATAATATATATATATATATATATACGTATTAGAAAAACAAAGAAAGGTGTTGCTATCTGGGAGTTCGAACCGGCACTCACGTACCAGAAAATCGAGTCATATTATATGAAATAATCTATATATATATATATATATATAGTATATATATAATATATATATATTGGTATATATATATCTATATATACTATATATATATAAATACTATATAATGTATATAATCTAGGCAATATCTATTCTATATATATATATATCCGATGAAGAGTTTGAGAGGAATTTGTAGGACTCCAGTTTTATTGATTATCTTTTAAGTTTCCCTCGGAAAGTTTTTATATTAGGAAAAGGTCAACGTTCATGTTCAGCCTCGAATTCAGACAACAAAAATATTTCAATAAATACTCAAAAGAAGTTTAATGGTTTAATTTCACATACACACACCCGCATATATATATATATATAATATATATATATAGTAGTATATATATATACTTTATATATATATATATATATATACTATATATATATAGTATATACGTTATTATATATATAATTATATTATATATATATATACTTATATAATAGTTTATATATATATTATATATCTATTTTATATGTATATATTATATTAATATATATATAATATATTATATATATATATATATATATATATATATATATATATTATATAATTTATTTTTTATTTATTTATTATTTATTTATTTATTTATTTATTTTTATTTATTTTTTATTTATCTTATTTATTTATTTATTTATTTATTTTTTATTTATTTATTTATTATTATTATTTATTATATGGCTAATGGCTGTATTTGTTCGTCGAAGTATCCTCTTCCTCTGTTGAACTTGAAAAATTTTTTTACGTTTCGCTTCTACCGGGACATATAAATAAGATTACTTGTTCATCGGACATTTGCAAGAGAAGATTCTCAACATCGCGATGTTTGATTCTGATATCTTGATTGCATCGCTTGTCTTTTGTCAATATTTCACATCCACAGACTTCACATTAATAATTTCTCCCTCCTTAGATTTCCGTTTACTCTTTCGGTGTCTTTCTTTTCTCTCAGATTTTCTTTCTGGTTATGTAAAAGAAGGCCGACATTTCATTCTTTAAATCTGTCAATGAACGTTTGTACTCAGGTTCGTCCTATCGCCAATCTTTTTTAAATTTTTTTAATACTGTTGAAATATTCTATTTCATACTCTTTAATCTTATGTTGAAGACTCCACCGCCATTACATCTTTCATTTCGAAAAGCGTCCCACCCAACAACAGATATTTGATGTAAGAAGGTGACCTTGGGACATTTGACCTCTGATCTTTCCTCGTATTTCGAATTGGTGGCAGAGGAAACATGTGATTCTTTTCAATGCCTCAAAAACACATTTCCTTTATCTTTCTACTCGTCATAATATTATTGCACACAAATACAATATTGTTCGAAAAACCTTCGTTTGTTCTTAATATTTTGGTGTTTTCTTTCCTTGCAATTTTTCTTGGAAGGAGCGTATTGTTTTGTCAAGTTGAAAACTGGCAAGTAGTTGGGTGCATAAGGCGAATTCGGAACTAAATTCTTTTCACCACCTCAACTTATTTGCTTTGTATTGGGACATTGTTAGTCCTTTTATGATGTATTCATTATACATCTGGTGGGGTTCCACACATACAACTCTTCTTGAAAGGGTGAGTGTCAAAGGTTTTTCACGTTATCACCTCTTTTGCTTTCTCACTCTCTCCAATCTCTTTGCGCGTTCAGTGTTTATTCCCCCCCCCCCTTATACTCTCTCTATTACAAATACATTCCGCCTCCTTATTAATTAGAGTTCAAACGATTCATCTTTCAAAATTCTTTCTTTTACAAACTCTCTGACCCGAGATGTAACTGCTGTGCTCATTCTTCCATATATCATCCTGGTAATGTATGGAATCACACTCTTCCTTCTTCTTTGTTTCCATACTTCCTTAGACCTTCACATCACATCTTCAAACGCCGTGTATCGTGTCATATCGACGTTTAATCTGGATCTGGAATATGACTTTTCCTAATTCTTGGGTGAATGTGAGTAGTAAATTATTAAAATATTTCATATGATATTTTGAGTTGGTCATAATTTTTAATTTTAACGTCAAAAACACGAATATATTTTGGGAATTTGCCATTATTAAATGTTTTCCAAAAAAGTCGAGCATAGTACTTTTCTTCCTCTCTCATGCACAACTTTCCCACTCTCTAAATATCTTTCTACGTACTCACTCTTCACTCTCCGCACTCACTCACACGTTCATCACTCTTCTTGACCATCTCAATGAACTTCATCTTGTCAACCATTTACTCGAATATATACTCCAATGTGAAGAACTTGTGTGAATCGTCTCTGTATTCATTCTCATGCACTCATTCCGCTGGTACGAGCTCTTGCTTCCATTCTTTAACAAATGCTCAGGGTTATACACACTCAGCATATCATTTTGGATTGATATTACTTACTCTGTTTTCTCCCTCATTGGATTAAAGCACCTCAGAGCGGCCATGTATCTGTGCATATTGGACTTTTTGATTTGGACAATGGTTTCTGCTAACACACTTCTCATTTACGTGGTGCCTGCTGCATATCATGTCTGAATAAAGCTGTTCTACAACTAGTAAATATAATATATAAGCGAATAGTGAATATACCGTGAGGTAAAATTTAAATATAATTATATATATATATATATAAATATATTATAACTATATATATATATAAGTATATGATATAATAGATATATATATATATCATATCACTTGATAATGTTTTGTTGTATTATGATTTTGAATCTCCTTATCTTCTTTCTCTTTGTGTTCTCTCTGTCTGACGGAATTATTGACATCTTTTTATTTGATAAGCTCTTATCGTCTCTCTCTCTCTCCTATCTCTCTCTCTCTTCTCTCCTTCTCTGCTCTCTCTCGCACTCCTCTCTCTACCAGCACACCACACACACACACACCGACACACCACAACACACACACACACACAAACATTTTAGCGAAATTTCTTATTTAAAGATAACCTATTCTTTCCTGCGTGTTTCGAGTACTTTTTTATTTTTATTTTTATGATCTTTGAATGCAAGTAGCTTAAATCGAATAGTTTAGTGAAAGACGAAAACTGACTATATATATATATATATATATAATATATTTTATTAACACTAGTTATAATAAGTAGCGGGTGAAATAGAAGTTATAACTAATATATTATATATATATAGTAGATATATTATATATATATCTATATATATATATATATATACACATATTGATATTATATTATATATATCATATATATAAATATATATATAGCTATATATCTTATATTCAGATATTATATAGTATATATATTATATGAATATAGTATATTATTATTATATTATATATATATATATATATATATATATATATATACTATAAGTAGATACTGCTATATACGCGTAGTAGATATATATATATAATAATATATATATATACTTATATATATATATCAGGGACGAATCCTTATAAAAATGTTTTTTTTGTTTTTGCATGCCCAGAAAGTATTTATATTTTACCCCTAAAATAATAGCACAGTCCATGACACATCACAACACACACACACACACACATATATATAATACTAATATATATATATATTATATATATCATACTATATATATATCTATATATATAGTATATTATATATATATATATGTATATATATATATATGTATATATAATAATATATATATATACTATATATATATATATATATATATTATATATATATATTATATATTATATATATTATATATATAATATATATATTATATATCTATATAAATATATATAACAGTATATATATATATTATATATATAATATATATATATATATATATAGTATAGTATATATATTAATATATTATAACTATATATAAGCGCCATTTTCTCATTAATGGTGCAGTTGATGATTGACTGAGTTTGTGTTTCGCTCAGAAAGCAAAAGACGTTTTCTCTATGTGGTACAGCGCAATCTATCTCTCTGACACGAAGAGTGAGAAGGTTCTATTCTCCAATATCCAACTAATATACGTCAAGCAGGAGATATTACAGCTTTGTGACATTCAGTGAGTGGTTAAGAAACAACACAATATTTTGGCTTTTTGAAATCCTTAACTACCGGTAATAGCTACGTCAAGATAACAAAGAATGACCTGCCTAATTGAATATCTGGCTAGCCGTCGTGGAAACAGCTAACTTGAATGCTTTATATAGAATAAAGTTATTAATTCAAAAACTTTAGTTTTAAAAACGCAGTAATACATTTTCTCATAAGAATATCTCTGTGATATCTCCTTTGTGTGTTGAAAAAAAGAGAACCGCTCTTCAATGCCCGAACAGAGAAAACAGAAGATTCTCTAATTAATGTCATCTCTGCATTTTGCATCCATCATTGTATTCTGTCGTTTTAGCATCCCATATGTTTGTATTTTCTATGCAAGTTTGGCAGGTGAATCTTCTCATTTTTAAGGCAAGTATTAGAGATCCTGTCCTCTTTTACTCGTCTAGTTTCCTGCCTCTTCCTATGTTTGCCGCTGATGATTTCTAACCACATTGTTTGTTCTTTTCTTCCAGAATAAATTCCAAAGTAATAACTTACTTTGCGATGTCATTGGTATAACAATATTGAAGTATCTCAAACCGCAGTGGATGAGAATGATAAATTACGCAAGTTTGATTGAACATTTTAAATTAACTAGCGTAATATATTGAAGCTTCGAGTGTGGTGCAAATTAACTGCCGACGACTTTGAGTCGATATTAGTCAACCATTACTGGTCCAAAATTCTCACAAATATCGAAACTTTTCCAAGTCCCCATACGACGTTTCATATTCGCTATTTCTCAATGCTTCAAGTGCGAATAACTTATTTTAATATTGGCAAATACTAATATATATATTCGTGTTTTTGTTAATTCAGAATGTATATCAATATTAAAAAACATGCGAATATCGGTCCATCCGCCATATAATATTAAATTATATATTATATATATATTATTATATCTTATAGTTATATTATATATATATATTATTATATATTATATATATTATATATATATATATTATATATATATATCAGAAAAAATTTCAGTAGGGCTTTTGCAAGATGTTTATCCCGAAGTAGTGGTATAGTCTGTATTAAGCCTTTCAGGCTTTTTAGCTACGAAAAACAATTTCTATTAAGATTCATGAATAATATTGGTAGATCCTGGCTCCCACACCTTGTCTATACATATGATTAGTGTACTTTATTTAATGTTACTAATTCATTTAGCAATTATAAATATCACGCCAATGAATGTACGTTTTGTGTACACATTACTTCTAACACGTGGATACCTCTTTATTTTTCTTAAATGGTTTGTTGACTTGTTGAAATGTTCTTGACTTCTACGTAACCAACAAATGATGGGAATCAAATGTAATTGGATAAAAACCTTTTGGTCAATAACTCAGTTCTCCACTAAGTCCAACCCTAATAAAATTATACCTCTAAGCATTATTTAGGCCCAGTATTTAAAAAAAATAAATATACAATGAAGAAAAACTATTTTATAGCATGGTTGAACTGGATTACTTCTGGTCTAAAAACGTATAGCTGTAGGGACATCACAGAAATAGCTGAAATTCTCAGATATAATGCTTTTCGCTGACAATGATAACAGTAAATTTAATATCATGGAAAACTAATCAAATTTCAATTTCTCATGAATTTAGCTAGAAAAAACTATACCTGTTAGTAAAGCAAATGTCTAATGTTTTAAATCATTACTTTTCTTAGATCTCTTCAAAACGTGGTAATGCATAGAAATCTTTATTCTATTCATTATGGCTCACATACAATTTTATATAGAAAAAAAAACCCATTAAAAATCCCGTTCAAATGAAACACTAAAATAATAATTCAATTACATAAATACATTAATAATTATAAATAGATTGATAGATCAGTTATTGACAGTGAAAACTAAAATTAATAATTTATAGAGTATTCACATTGATTTCAGAATGCTTTCAAAATGCCATTATTATTATTATGCTATGTTTTTTTTTTTTTTCTAGTGAATATGTAACACAGAACTTATAATACTTTATCCTATTCTGTTGTTTTTAATTCTGGTCAGATCTGAATCGTATGTCGAAGAAATACATTTCTATCCAATCGAAATTTCTTTGAATTAAATTTACCTGTTCTCCATGTACCAGATCTTCCCGGTGTGGTATCGTTCTTTGAAATAATTAACCATAACTTTTTCACTATTAAAAGGTATTTTCAAAGAAAAGCATATGAGCGATGAAGTAGAACAATTATATCAACATTATTACAATTTCTTGAAGAAAATTGAAGAAATAATGAAAACATATTTTCAAAAAATTGTGATCCCCCATATACCTGTTTAGTAAAAGTTAATCCATTTCAGTGTGCCGGAAAAATGTCAACAAAATTCAAAAGAAAATGAACTGTGACGGCACCCCGGTGGTCAGGAGACACAGAGTTTTACATATGAAGAGTGACCTGCCAGTTGATCAAGTGGCAGAAGCGTCACCTGCCAGTTGGTCAAGGTCAAGTGGCAGCAAACGTGTTATAGAGTAACACACACACAGAATATAATATATAAAGTTATTATATATTTCAATTTATATATACTATATATATATAATATATATATATTATATAATATATATATATATTTATATATATATATATATATATACTATATATATGTTATAAAAGCAATTTTGGCAAAATCTGATCTCTTTGATAAATATTCTCATTTATTTATTTATATAAATTATTTCATGACAACACGACTAAGCTCATTATCTGTCTTATGTTAATTGGAACGTTTTTCATGAACCCTCATTTCTGCTCTCAGTCACACTTTTATACATTCATTGAGAAGCGTTGCTAATTACATATTGAAAACAGCACAAACTATTTATTAATTTAACAAGCAACGTATTATTATTTTCAGAATAATATATATATATATCGTTATAATATGTATAATATATTATATATATATATATATATATATTATATATTGTCAATATAAGCGAGTACTATAAGTAGTAATACACTAGATAATAATGGATAGCACTTGAGATTATATATATGGTTAGATGATCATACTTTCTGCGTGTCATGTAATGAATGTAAATTACTAAATCAAAGTAAATTTCTGATATGGCTGTAATCTATTATTACTTCCATATTGGAAATGTAACTGTTAGAGGGATCATCCAATTCGCAATTATAATAAAATAAATGCTATTATATTTTTCATACACACAGTAGCATTCGCAATAATGGAAGCATATTTGGAAAAACTGTGTTGATAAGTAAAGGTATGTAAGACAGTTAAACTGTTCTTTATTCTCCTATAACGGGCAGAAGCGTGGTATTGTGGTTTCTCTTAAATATTCTTCAACAGAATTTTTTACTTCATTGCCCAATTAAAGGTAAATTTTGTTTGAGTCATAAACAGTAAGGATAAAGCTATTTAATCCATTATTATTGATCAGGCCATTTGCTACATGTTATTCTATAAAAGGTCAATTTTTTTTTGTCCTTTTTACAAACTTTCATTACTATATAATATATAATATCTATATATATTATATATATAATATATATATATATGAGCTAGAATATATATAGAGGATATATATATATATATATATATATATATATATATATATATAATTATATAATATATATATATATAAGATATAATATATAATATAATATATATATTCTAGATATATATATATATAATATATATATATATATATAATATATATATATAATATATATAGAATATTAGCGAATATAAAAAATTCATAATTCGTTCCATATATTATTATATTATATATATTATATATATATATATATATATATATTAATATATATATATATATATATATATATTTATATTACTATAATATTATATATATATTGTGTGTGTGTGTGTGTTGAACAAATATTAAAATTTTTAATAATTCGCAGGTACGAATACGAACTGTTTTTCTATATTGCGCGGAATACGAATACATACGATAAATTATTAAACCCATTTTCTTATTCCTATCTTCAACATAACTAAATTAGATTTCTTTAATGTTAATTCCAAATGCACAAATCTTAATACGTGTGCCAAGGCAGGTCGTCTAATACGATCATCTTGCTATTTTGTATCTACTCTTATAGTTTTACCATCGTTGGCATTCCAATATTGTTTTTCTCCGAAACACATTTCTAGAGCTGCTTTGCAATTGCTTTATACGAGGCGCGTTGGTGAATGCCTACCGCTTTCGAATTTTCCTTTTGTATCCTTCTTTCAAAACTTCGTTTGAATAATATCTCAGTATGGTTTAATATTTGGGTAGATTGGTTTCTGAGAAATGTGTGCGCATAGTTAAAAAATATAGCGTTTCTATACTTCGGCATAAAGTTTTGATGACGCGAAATACATATGCGAATATTGTCGTGATACGAATGCGAATTGACTTGAATTGAGAACACATCCTCTAATTATTATATAATATATATATATATATATATATATATATATATATATAATATATATATTATATATATATATATATATATATTAAAATATATATATTTATATAAATATAAATAAATAAATATATAAATAAATAACAAATGGTTAATAAATTCGTAGATTAATAGTATTATATATATAAGTATATATATTATAGTATATAATATACTATATATTATATACTATAGTATATATATATTATATTATATATAATATATATTAATACTGACAACGTAGTTTATATATACTGTAGAAAAGCCATTAATATTAATAAGATTTATTCGCTTTCTGCAAATTTTCAAAATGATTAAATTAATTAATTTAAAATTTCTACCTTGATTTTTATAATCATTAAACAATCCGTAATGCAAAAATTAAAATGTTATTTATGAGCGTCATAATGTCATGCAAAGAATATAAAAACAAACTGGCAAAATGTTTAAAAAATTTTTTTTTTTAAAGAACTTGAGCTTCAAGTATACTCTACTCTAGTGCTTCCATAATTAATTTTTTTATTTTTTTTTATTTTATTTTTTTACTTTTTTTTTTTTTTTTTTTTTTTTTATATAAATGTATAAAGGAGAGTTCAAATAGCATTACAAATTAAAGTAAAGATTTATATGGATGTTAGCTTTTGTCATTAATTTATTAACTCGCTTTTCTTATCTGTAAATAACCATTGGAAAGAAAGTGAAATGAAATAGGCAAAACGTTATTTAAATTAAGTGTCAAACTTTGTCATTTTCAATTCATTTTATTAGATAAATTTTCAAATAGAAAAATTATTTATGGGTTTGGTATTAAATAAAAGTTTAACATACGAATGTCCCGTTTTCCTTTACTATTTCTATTGTATAATAATACTACTGTTTGGAAGGAAAATATTAAAGAGTATTTTAAATCTCACTTGGATTTTATTTCAAGCAACATTTTATTTAAGATTTGCTCTATTTGTTGCAGCACTGTTAAAAGGCAGCAAGACAAGATTTTACATAAAGTATGTACTAAAATATGACTATTAAAAGCTCGAGCCTTAAGATAGTGTTTGATCATGGTTCAGGTTCTTATTCGTATTATTAGTAAATTGAAAATTAGCATCATGTGACATTAAAATAAAATTCAAATTCAAATAATTATTCACGTCTAAAAGTTACACTCTGTTATTGTTTTAAGGGAAATCAGTTTATTAATACAAAATGACTTACCTCAATTTTTTTTATATGTTAGAATTGTGTTTAATTTAACCTTTAGTAATAAAATTTAAAGCATGTCCAAGTCTTAATATACATTGTTTTAAATTTCTTTTTTTTTTTTTTTTTTTTTTTTTTTTTTGGGGGGGGGGGGGCTTCAAATATTCACTCTGAAGAGACGGAAATTCTTAAAACTTTATTTTTCGCTTTGCTTATTTTTTCACTTTTGAAGACTTTGACATGGAGCGTTGTCTGAAGAACCCTACAGTAGCTCTTTTTATTTGCTTTTATTCTCTCTCTCTCTCTCTGCAGAGTGTTCGTCTCTGTGTCCGTGCCCGTATTTCATGATGTATGTGTGTAGGCAATTTTTGACATCAGCATAAAGATAGATTAGCAGAAGAGGACTATGTGAGAGAGATGTGCGATCTGAAGATGTTGAGTGTAGGATATATACTAACTGGACATGAGATCTATATAAAGAGCATACTATGTATGTGTTATATAGTATATCATAGACGGAAGGTTGCATACTTATATATATTAATATTATATAATATATATTACTGTGTGTGTGTGTGTGCGTAACTGTCCTTATTCAGCATATTTATTTGGCAATTTCATGCAACTATTGTTGGTAATAATAATAATAATAATAATAATAATAATAATAATAATAAAATTAGATAATAATAATAATAATAATAAAGAGATCGTAAGCTACAGCACTCTCAGGGATACGAGGGTCGGGAGTTAGAAGAAGTAGGGGACAGTTTATTAGTCTTTTAGCTTAAACTTGTAACCATATAATCAAAGGAAGGGTTGGAACGACCCAAATGGAGGACAGTTACTCCATGCAAGGGCGGATAAGAATCTTATATGACTGGAATAACTGCTCATAACAAAAAAATTCTCGCGACCTGAGCAGAACTCGCAAATTTTTTGAGTCCGTCTTGGGCAACCCTTGTGATATGAAGGTTTTCAAGACTTGTCAGTGTTTAATGTTCTGACCAAGAATGTTCTGTTGTTCGAGGTGAGATGTTAGAGGCGTCGAAGGTGATAGGAAGTTGGGAGTGTTTATGGAGACGGAGATGTGAAGCGAGTTGTTTTAATAGAGCTAAATTTACAAGGTTGTTTGCGACCCCAGCGGAAATCCATTCAGAACGGCAAGAATAGATCGGAAGAATGAAATTGAAAATCACTTTAAGATGCAAGAGGAGGAAGCAGATTTGAAGCGAAAATATATATTGACATCGGCAAAAGAATAAACATAGTTAGAAATGCAGCTGGGTAGATCATTAAATTGAAAAGTAAGAATAGAAGTTAAAATAGAACAGATCTTAAGGAATATTTCTCTGGAGAACGAGCTATTTTTTTTATTATTTCATATGAGGTTGTTCTGTCCTGATGGACAAGAAACAGGTCCTCGGATCAGACTCTATCTTTTCATAGAGATGAGTACCTAAAAGCGTCCTCAAGTTAAAAGGATTTATTCCAAGAGTAACTAGAAAAGAAGTTACTTCAATGCATATATTATATATATATATATATATATATATATTATATAAATTTTTATATATATATAGTAGTATATATATATAGTATATATATAATTATATTATATATATATTATTCTATATAATATAATATACTATATATATAATATGAGTTCTAGGCGGATAGAACTAGCAAATCGAGATCGCGAGCGTCCTTTACTTTTTATGTTGCATAAAAAAAGATTTACCAAGATATTGAGAGTGATAGACACTATGACATGGCATATTATTGGAATCTTTATGGCCTAGAGGCACGATGTTCGAAGAGCTCTGGAAGAACGAGTTTTGAGGCCCAAATGGAATAAGATGCTAGTTCCACTGAAAGGGTGAAGCCCTACCTGAGTGTATAACTCAAAGACTGCATCGGAAACCATTGCGCCGAGAAATGTTTTTTCTAGAGTGCTCTACGGATCCAAAAGTTTTCTGGCCAGAAGGAAGAAAATGTGGTCACTGACAGGGCAAAGCTCTACATGGTAGATGGTATATATAGTATATATATATATATATATACATATAATATATATATATATATACTATATATATATATATATATACTATTTATATATATATATATATATATTATATAATATATATATATATATATAATTTATAATATAAAACATATATGATATATATATATATATTATATATATAATATAGTATATATATATAAATAATTATATATATATATTATATATATATAATATATATATTATATATATCTATATATTATATATATATATATATATATATCAGTAAAGCATGTTTCATCGCGCCTCTTTTCTATGGAATTTACATCTATCACCGTATGCATAGAACGGTTCATCTCTCTGCCCTCGTTTATTTACGCTGGTGCTTGACTTTGGCTTTGAATATAGTAATGTTCATCAAACGCCTATCTGTAATATTTTTATAACCTCGCCATGTATATCTTTGTATTTTATTATTTTATTCAAAACTGAATTTATATATATATATACTATATATATAATATATATATATAGTATATATATATATATATATATATATTATAATATATATATATATATATATATATATATATTATTATTATATATATATATATATATATTTTAATAATATATATTTATATATATATATATATGATTTATATATATATATATATACATATATATATATATAATATTAATTATATTATTAATATTATATATATAGGGATGTACCGGAACCAGAAATTTTGGTTCCGGGCCGGAACCTTGGAAAAGTTCGGCCGGAACCGAACTTTTTTGACTTCCGCTACACCTTACATATCTACCTTTAAACTTGCCTGATTAACAAGTGGAGTCTCTCTAGAAGTATTGCATCTTGACATATCCATACTGTGAGCTCTTAGTTTTCTGTAAGCCAAATTTGGATAAGCGCAGATCATAATTTATTAAGTAAAATACGGAAATACTATATAAAGGTTCTACGGTCTTCACAAGTTTAAAAAGCCTTTTTTAGAAGCGCTTTTTTTAAAAAGCTTTTTTCAGAAGCGGGACATGTTTGAGGATAAGAGATCCACGTTTTAACTCCACAACATGGAGAACAACTTATTTTCCTACACCACAACATTTCACCATATTCAAATAATTCATTTTATTAAGATAATTATTCAACCTTGATTTCAATTTGTTTAAATTTGTTTCACAAGGTGATTTTTTGAAATTCTGCTTGAAATATTTCCTTAATTTTAATTTTAATTTTTTAATTTATAATAATACATAATAAATAATAATAATAATAATAATAATATAATAATAATAATAATAATAATAATAATAATAACATGAAATTTATTGGACGGGGTTTCGCAATTGATTATTGATATATTTGATGTGCTGATTCCAAAAATTTAAATCGTCTTTGCGTATCCACATCGCATTTGTGAGATGTTGTGTGTAACACAGATTTGTAAAAAGATGCTGATTTTTACCTTTTTTAAGAGGGTGTGGCATAAATTTATCGGGATATGATATATTATTATATATATATATTATATATATCTATTATATATATATATATATTAATATATAATATATATATATACTTATATATATATATATACTATATATATCAAAATTATTTTTATGAGTTACTTCACCTTCACTGCTCGAACACAATTAAGTAAAAAACACTAGATATAACAAAGAGGGTAAAAGAAAAAAGAGAAATTAAGCACTTTAAAACATCCAGGAGATATTATATTTATATTACTAATAAATTTCCCTTTATTCATTTATTTTGTAACAGTGTAATATATTTAATTATCTCTCATACCCCGCCAACCAATATTTTTTGCTTCCGTAGGTTACTTCCTGATTCCCATTTTTGATGTTTCATTTTTACATTTATTTTTTAGCTGGCGTCTGAAGAGGACACGAGGGAGTGTCGAAACGTAACGCCTTCCCCCCCCCGACCATAGTCTCTTTTAAATATCTCAGCGATTAACGTGCTTAATTTTTATCTTTTTTTCTTTTTTCCCTCTCTTTATTATATTTTAGTGGTTTTTTTTACTTTAATTATATTATAATATATATATATTATACTATATATAATATATATATAATATATATATATATTATATATATATATATATATATTATATATATATATATATATATATATATATAATATTATATATTATATATATATATAATATATATATTGGATATATGAAGGGAGAGAAACAAATCGCAATGATATGAAACATGTCTTTGATAGATATATGTTAAACATATAATACAACTATTAATAAAGAGTAATATGGGACAACAATGAATGTAATAGAAGGAATGGGTTTAGTTAATGGAAACATACCTACGATGGTAGTAACTTTCTCTTCGTTAGACGATCTTACTGTGCATAAGCGTCTGGAATATCCCTCTTCAAGCTCCCAACAATAGTCGGCCATAATATTGATATCCCACTTGCCTGGTAACGCCTTCCCATGAACTTTAGATCTTGATGGAAGCTTTCACCCTGCTCATCACTAACATCGCCTAGGTTACCGGAAATTTGCTTAGGTGAGAATGTAAGTAGTGCAACTTTTATACTCATTCTAAATCCATGAGAATGAAAAATTGTCTAGCAGTTCCTGTACAATATTAGTGATTCTTGGCTTTCCTGTTCCCGAAATTTTCTGTACTCCCCATCTGAAAAAGCTATTCTCACGCTCTTGCCTTTAAGCACATGTCATTGTTGTAGCAAAGGCAGGATCACGGAGGAGTGTCCGTATTTGTGGGCCATCAAAAATCCCAGCTTTTTTTCTTCTCGTCACTGCTCAGACCAGGAAACGTTGAACCATAATATAGCGGAAGCAATTCACCCATCATGGTCTAGGGCTCCTTCACAAATGTTTAATCAACGCACAAGTTTTTATGTGTAGTGGAAGTAAGATGATATTTTCTCTCTGTACAAGTGGTTTACACGTACGAAGTTCCTGTCACCTGGCGTCAAGGTTTCCTCGGTGGCCATTCCTTTGGTCCAGTGATCCTTTGTCGCCTGGCTGTCCCAATAGCACGGAAGCCGGGTAATTTGGGTGAAACCTGCTTGCTGACCGAACATAAATGTTTTATCCATTTTGAGGCTTGACGCATATTTAACATTCCATGTACATGTACCTGATATTTGTTAGCCCTCTCCAAAACTGGTCTTGATACTTTGCATACTCCTCTCTCATTCGCGTCCGAGTCCTACTGGACCGAAGCCAATATATGTTGCCGTTGTGTAACAACACACACTTTAAACTGCCCTTGGAAGTGTCAATAAACAATCGCCACTCACGTACATCGTATGCTGGGAGTCCCCATAGCGAGTAGTAGGCCTGCAACTTCCCTGCAATACACAAGGTTACCATCTGCTGGAAGAGCCTCCGCAGATCTGCTTCTCTGTTACGATAAATGTTACTCTTGTGCCATGGTCCCAGTAGTCATTTTTCATCCAACCTCGAAGCCAACAGCTCAGAGGACAACTTCGGCAAATACACCTCTCATACAAGATCCGTTTCAGTTCACCCTGGGTAAAACAATGACGGACCCCTCCGACTGTATTTCAATGGATGATAGACATCCATCCAAAGTCATTGGCATCCCATACATGTAAGACGTACTAAAGTTACCACATGCTCCGAATATCGACCGTAGTAAAACTTGCTGCTACTGTAGATCATATGGCGGGATTGTAACGTCTATACAGCCTACGTAGTGCGCACATGAATTTTGTCATTCCTAGGGAATATGTAAAAATAGGGATCCATGATTGCACGAAAACGGGATGTGATACAGCAAATCCGAGATTATATATGGAATCAGCACCTCCGAATTACTATATATCTGCTACAAAAGTCCATCCAAGAAAAATTTCACCTTTTTTTGTTGACCAGTGTAATAATAATAATAATAATAATAATAATAATAATAATAATAATAATAATAATAATAATAATAATAATAATAATAATAATAATAATAATAATAATAATAATAATAATAATAATAATAATAATATCTACTACTACTACTACTACTATTTACATTGCTATATTGAACGGGCAGGGTTGGCACAAAAGAAATCAAATGATTTAAATCAACTGATTTTTTTACGTGATTTTTTTTTATAAAAAAATCATGACTTTTTATTTTTTTATTTTTTTTTTTATTTTTTAGGCAAATTTTTTTTTATAAATTAATAATTAATCCTAGCTATTACCTAATAAATGATAAGTATATTTCATCTCATATTATATAATTTCATCAATATTTAAATTTTCAAGTCATTTTTAAATGAAGAAATAAAAAAAATTGCGTACTCAGATATATACGTAAATCTACTTCAAATACCCTTAATTAAGGCTAACGTAATTTGTACATTGTACTAAGATTTTGTATTAATTGGTAATAATTGGATTATTTACTAATTTTATAAAAAATAAATAATTAAAAAAGCAATTTGTGTCAAAAAAAAAAATAAAAAAAAAATAAAAAAATTAAAAAAAAACAAAAAAAAAAACCCAACATTGTTCTAGAGTATTAAAGTCTATCATTGAGTGTGAAAATATTGTTTCATATTTAAAGTTTTCGAAACACTGTAGAGTCCCCGAATTGTCATTTACTCATGATATTGTTCACTATATATCAATTTTCTAATATTATTTTTAATGCAAATCAACTGAGTAATGACAAATCAATTACTGAAATTTTTTATAGAAAAGACATTTGAAAAAGTAGAAAGTTCCGGTTAGTTT
>JABUQX010093775.1:0-37500 GCA_015478945.1 Trachelipus rathkii | reverse complement strand
AGAGACGAGGTCAGGACCAAGCAAATAGTGGGAACCGGAAATATCCAAGTGTAGTACCCTTCGTCCCTAGAAGAGAAAGGGCGCACTCTTTTGCAAAGGGATGTTAAAGAAATTAAGGAGTTATGAACCTTGTTTGCAAATGGCCAGTAATTAGGAATTTTGAGATATCTCCGCAGAATCGGTGGTCAGAGAGACGGGTATTGGGAATTGAAAGCGAAGATTAACTTGTGCACATGATTTATTTCCTTCGAAGAGAGAGTGGCATCACATTTGATTCAACTTCAAGGCTCACCCGGGTGAACGATCGGAAGGCTCCAGTGGAGATACAGATCGCCCATCGTTTTGGATGGGGATCTAACAGGTGTAAGCAGAATTGGTGAGCGCCTGACCCTTACCACCAGCTATATCAGTCCTTCGCTTCGATAGACGGATATTAGAGACGTAAAGGGTTTGCGATCAAGCACCCCAAGATTTTGAGCGAGATGACGTAAA
The DNA here is from genome assembly GCA_015478945.1 of Trachelipus rathkii. Lineage (NCBI taxonomy): Eukaryota > Metazoa > Arthropoda > Malacostraca > Isopoda > Trachelipodidae > Trachelipus > Trachelipus rathkii. The sequence continues at coordinate 37,008 of JABUQX010093775.1, read as the reverse complement.
TAGGTCAAGCGCGCGATGACAAGTAGTTTTCAGGAGTTTAATATGCGGTGTGTATGTTTAAGTGGTTATCTAGACATGAGTCCTAGAAATTTGAGCCTGTGAAGTTACAGAAATGGGCGACCATATACGGTTAGGTTCGTGGGAAGAAGGTGGCGTTCTTCGATTCCTTTTTCTAAAAAAGTACTGTTGAGGTTTTAGTGGATGAGAAATGTGAAGCCGATAACCCCATTTGTGAAACTTTTGCAGGTACATCCGTCGCCAATCCTAGGAAAAGGAGATTGTTGCCAGTCTTGATCTATTAATTATATATAGTATAATCTATATATATATATATAATATATATATATATATTATTATATATATAATATTATATATATATATATATATATATATATACAGAAAATACAAAAAATAATGGGGTGAAAGAGATGCCAAAATTTCAACAAACGGTTATTCTGCTTTGTCATACAAGAGTTAGCTGCCAGTCTCTTTCCTGCTTATTTATAACAACAAAAGAGTTAACGTACTGTTCGCTCTCTTCGAAAGACAAATGTTTTAGCTAACCGGTTCTCCCTAACCAGCCCTTGCGAGTTCGGCTTCACTCCCAATCATAATAATATATATATATATATATTTATATAAATAGTATATAATATATATTATATTATATATATATATATATAATATATATTAAATATATATATATATATATATATAATATATATATATATATTATATATATAGTATATATCATATAAGTATAAATATATATAATATAATATATATAATAATATAATACTATATATATATATATATATATATATATATATATTAGTATATTATATATATATATATATTAATAATATATATATATATATATATATATTATATATATTATTATACTATATATTATATAAATTATATATATATAATATATATATATATATAATATATATATATATTATATATAATAGTATATATTTATAACTATATCTATATATATATATATATATATATATATAATATATATATATATATTTATACTTAGGGGTTTTGCATGGAATTGAGTTGCACAGAATGATAAAAGCTAAAGATGTTTGAGAGCCGCAGGATGAGCAAAAACTTTATATGTGCTGTTCTTTGGTTCAGTACACATTCTTCTTACAAAAAAAATTAATTTAAATTTTAAGAGATAACATATTAAAGCCTATATATTTATTTTGGCATTCAATTTTTTGATCACAAGACACAAATATGTAAAAAAAAAAACAGTTTAACTTTAAAATTAGATATTTTAATCAGATTTCCACCTTACAAAATTAATCTTATTCATAATGTAATATTTCTTATGACAAAATACAATGCTACAGACTATCAGCTCTAAGGACTATTTATTGCTAGTGAGAATCTTGTCGGCCTCCTCTTGGTGTTAAGTCCGTTTAAAAATCTGTCAGATATGCTGTGGAGCTGTACGAATTCAGCTGCCATCAATTGTTTGGTTTGTTTGTAAGGATTCACGATGTTCTACTTCACCTAACTTCATTATAGAGTAATGTGATGAGCTTGCATACTAGTTTTATTTATAGATCAGGATACTTATTTCATTTCTGGAGTTTGTTTCGGAACTCCTTGTGGACTGGGATATATGGATCTTTATCTTTGGACCAGTACTCCTTTAACTCCATTTAAACAACAGATGATTCCATAACAAGAGGTTTGGGAATTGGACAGCCATCATTAACTACATCAACCATGAATTGATTTACAAAAAAGGAACAAGCACGATTTCGGCTTCTGCAAGTTATAAAACTTGGTTAGGAAATTATCAAGCAGTCCTTTTAATTTATTTTTGTATTCTTCCAGTTTATAGTGTTTTATTTCAATATCAGGAAATGTATTTACTCTCTTACTGAGATAGGGGAAGTGACTGAAGTTTCTTGACAATATATCTCTTTGAAAAATTCTTATTTTATTCTGAAGGCCGGAAATTGTTTGAGTAAGATCAGAAATAATCTTAACTTTTCTCAGGAGTGCCAAGTTGAGAGTTTGTAGATGATTTATTGTGTCAGTAAGGAACATCAGATCTTGCATACATTCATCATTTTCCAGTTGAGGATAAGATCTTTTATTTTCTTCAAGAAAAGCAATAATATGCTCTATCAGATTCACAAGCCTGTTCAAGACATTACTGGTTGATAGTCACCTCACGATGGAGTAGAGAGAGACATCACTACGTTTATCCTCAAACTCCAATTCTTCAATAACATTTCTGAACTTTTGGTGGATCTTGCTATTTGCGCGTATGAAATTAACAATTTCAAGTACAGCTTTCATAGCATCTTCATACTTGAAGTATCTAGCTGGCAGGTGTTCACGATGAATAATGAAATGGACTGGAGAAACTCTGTAAAGCTGGGATCATTTTTCACAAGCGATCACATTTTCCCCAACTTTGCAGGTGCCCCATCTGTTGCAAAATTGACGAATTTATTCAGTGGAACATCAGCATTTCTCAATGTTCTGTCAAGTACGTTTTTAATGCCTTTATTTTAAGCATCACGATATAATCTAGTTAATATTCGAAGTCGCCCAGAAAGTTACCCTTCGTCTTTTTGAAAATATAAGTAGTCTTTGATGTCCTGAATTCGCCCAATCGGCTACTTGTAGCCCAATCTGGCAACTCTTGGTAAGTTTCGGAACTCTTTATATAGCTGCACGTTTCTTGCTCTAATTTCGGGTCGAAATTTCTAGAATATTCGAATTCTCTAGAATTTTCCACGGGACGCATAATAAAGGGCAAAGAGTAGAGGTTTGGCCACCCCTGGTCTCTTCCAAAACTGAGGTAAAGTGCTAATATTGAGGAACTAAGAGTAAAATTCAAATAAGGATTGCACCAGCCCAGAAGCACGGACCCCAAAACTCGTGGAGGAGTGCCATCCTGGCATTTTGCCTTCCTAACGTTTATAGATTTCAGCAACACATGCATCCAATCAAATGTAATCATATGTAAGGGAGAAGGAGCACTAGGAAGATTGCAACAGAGCCATCCGAGCGAATAAGACGAGTAAAAGCAGATTTGCAGAAATTTTAAAGAACGTTTTGGCAAGAGGCCTGAAAGATTTGTCAGTTGGTGAAACAAAGAGGTTCGCGCACTTTTGTTTTGTGAACATCCGCTTTCCTTATCGAATAATATTCCTGCCACGATTGATGTTAAATGAAAATTAGTGAGATTGATAAAAGAACGAGAATTTTTCCACTCCAGATAAGCACTTTCTCAAGCTTGAATTGTGCGAGAACAATACGATCGACCCATGCAGTGCCGGATTAAGACATTGCGGGGCCCTGGGCCATTTGAAAATGCGGGGCCCTTTTCCATAAATAAAGATTCAAATTTTATTTTGAAAGGCAAATTAATTTTAGAAACTACTGAAATAAAAGCTAAAATTTAATTTCTAAAAGACATATATTATCAAAACGTCACAATATTGCGTATCATACAAATCATCAAAATATGTATGTGCTACTAGACATATTAGCGTCATATATCATCAAAATAGAATTTCATATCAATACATGTTACCATTATATATATATATATATATATATATATATAATATATATATATATAATATATACTATATATATAATATATATATATATATATAAGTATATATATATATTATTATTATAACATATATCAATACTAATACTAATCACTACTGTGTTATTCAATATATCAATACATTCTACTAATTACTATTCATAATATCATATATTATATATATATTTATATATATATAATATATATATATATATATTATATATATATATTATATAATATATATATATATATACTATATATATATATAATATATATATATATATATATATAGTATTTATATATAGTATATATATAGCGTTATTATATATAATATATATATATTTATTATATATATAATATATTATATATATATTAATATATATATATTTATATATATATTATATATATATATATATAATATATATATATATAAATATATATATATTATACTACTAATAGTCCGAATATATATATATATATATTATATATATATATATATATATACTTTATATAATATATAATATATATATTATATATATATAATATATATATATATATATATATACTAATCACTACAGTGTTATTCAGTATATCACAATATATGGCTACTAGAATTACTAATATATTATATATTTGATATATATATATATATATATTATTTACTAATATATATATATATATATATATGACTATATTTATATATACTATATATGATTATATATATATTATAATCACTACAGTGTTATTCAGTACGAGTACTAATCAAAATATTTTATCACCTCTACGTCTCTACAGTGGCTTTTTTCTTGCCTTACGTTTTGAAAATTCATCGATGATTTCTTCGAAGTCAATGACTCCTGTGCGATCAGACTCGATGGCGAGTAGAGATAAATCACACAATTTTTTTTGATAACGGTAGATCGCAATAATTTTTTACTCTTTTTTTTAAAACGGAAAAGATCATATACCCTCGGTATTAGCCACAGGAAGCGTTAGGTAGATTTGGTATGCAATGTCAACATTTGGAAACTTTCACATTTTTCTGGTCTTTTACAGTTACCACTAAAATGATTTGATCTGAGACAGTCAAGTCATCAATCTCAGCAAGGTCAGAACAATCAGACAATAGTTTGAAAAATTGGAATTAATTCCTCTAGTAAAATCATCCACATTATCAAAGTCAAATGGGTATTTTTCTTTCATGTTTTTGCTGCTTTTCTCTAAACCTCAGCATCTGTTAGAGCTTTTATTTTATACAAAAATCCAAAATTAACATTTAATTACGAATAATTTTTCCTTCATAATAATTCAGTATTTAACGAATCCCAAATTACTAAGTACGTTTTCATTCTAAACTGGTCCTTTCCTGAAAAATATATGACCTTCTCATCAGTTCAGTCAGTACGTTCTCTTTTCGGTTGTCTTTTTGTTTCTGAAAGAATACTCTATGAGTTCTTTTACCAAGACTTAGCATATTTGTCTCAAAAATCTCCAAATATGTTCTCGAATTGAACGATGAAGGGACACTAATGCGTACACAAGAAACGCAGGTTGCAAGTTCAATATTTGTTGCCTGGAGAGATTGACTTGCTTCAATATGATGAAGTATAGAGTCCCAGAAAATGCAAAGGAGTGCTGTTTCAAATTGTTCATTTTTTTGAATGCAGTGAAGATGATTCATTTTATGTGGCTTCTATTGGTTCTCATCATCACGGTATTTTTAATCAATGCGAAGTAGATTTCTTGGTAGTTTTCGGCAATGCACGCTGTTGCATCACTTCGAGCAAACCATCGTGTAAACTGACAGAGACTTCACAACAGTTCCCTTAACTACTGATAATACCAGTTTACCCCATCTATGTGTAGATTAAGAAAAAAAGGTGTAACAATGCCTGAAGAAATCAAAAATGAAACAGCATCTAACAGCATTCTAGCAGCATATGAAACCACTTTAAAATTCGAAGGAGAGTGCAGAACAAGCGAACAAATTTTAGCTGCTGGCGTTTCTTCTATTGATTCTAGCTTGAACACCAGAGTATTTTCCTGCCATACTGGCATTGTCGTAGCTTTGACCTATTGGAATTGCACGTGTTTACTTTCAAAGTTCTAAAATAACATCAGTCAGTGTGGCACTGATCATGGATCCAGAAATGTTTATAAACTGTAAAAAACGTTCGACTGGTTTACCGCACCACTGCTTTTTACATAGCGCAAAATAACAAGTTAATTGAATCACAAGTGCGAGAATCTTGTGTTGTCGACTCTACGCTCATATTACATGATGAAGTATTCTTGCATAAATTCTTCACCTCTACACAATAGGCTTAGCAAAAACCTTCCCAGCCATCAATTAAATAAACTCATTGCATGTTAGAGATAGTATGAAACTATACCTTTAACCAACCATTTCCGAAGCGAGATAAATGACCTGCTAAAAATGAATCGAACTCTGCCAAAAGCTCTGGAAACGGAGTAAATTGATCACTTTTGAGGGATGGGGGCACCATAGATTTCCCACTAAAAGCAGTCCACGTTGTGCAAAAATTTCAAGACAGCAGCAACTTACGTAAAACATTTTTCCCAGTCATTTACATTCGTTTTCATACTGGTGTGCAGACTGTAATCAATATGTACTTGTTTTCGGGCTAAAATGTAGATTGGATAACACTATTTCAATGGGCATCTCTATTCTCATGTTCCAAGATTCGGTTAGCATGTTTCCAGTCATTAAATCCTTAGAGTGAAGTTACTGTCCTGGGTATTAAAAAATTTGCACACAGAGCAGTACACTTTACCAAGGACGATTCTGAAAACAATAGCACACTCGTTTAATGATCTCATCATTCGTATGCTGTCGAAAAAATCACTGAGGAATTCAATTACCGAGTCTTCATCCTCAATAAAACTCTATACAGATTTTTTGAAACTTAGTGATCTGCATCCACTTTTTGTAATATTTTAGTTAATAAATGATGACGGAATTCGATCCAGTTATAATGCCGAGCCATGTTATAGGGTCTGGTATTGTAGAGTATAAGTAGTAGTACTAGATGGCACTTCTGATTCTGTGCAGACTAAAGTTTCCAGCGGAATCACTCATCAGTTTACCCGAAGTGTCTTCTTCAACAGCTAGAAATATAGGAAGTAGTTGTATATTCGAAGCTGCTACTGCAAACTACTGACATTCTCAGTATTCTCTCAGCATGTAGGAGTCGGCTGTAGCTGTTCAAGAGATTTAATAATGTCTTGATATCTTCCGAAGTACATGCCACATCTTCAGATCGCCTTTCTTCTTTTCTTAGCTTTATTTTTCGTTTTTTGCGCTCCAACTTTGTACCATTCTACGATATCACGATCTCTTGCAGCCAATATCTATCTCTGAAAATGAGCCTACAACGTTATTGAAGCTCTGTATTCGACGAACTATAATCACTATTCACCAAATGACAAACATTTTAAAAGTAAACTGGAAAACAGAAGCGTTTCGTTTCGAACGTTCTGACTCAGAACGATCCGGAAACGTTTTATTTCGCAGAGCTCTTCGAATGCTTTCTCAAAGAAATGCAAGAAAGTTTCATATAATTTTATTATTTTATAATATATCCTAATTATATATATTATTATATATATTATATATATATATATATATATATAATATATATTATATAATATATATATATACTATATATTATATATAATAATATTATAATATATATTTATATATATATATATATATATAAAAGACATTATTTAAAATTTCTTGCACAGCTTTGAACACACACATTCGAACGAGTTCTTAAGCGAAAATAAATTTTTACTTTTTTACTTTGTTTTTACACGTTCGAAACTTTGATTTTGTATTATTTACGTTTTTAAGAAATTTTTCATAGTTTTTTATCCCCTATATATATATATATAATATAATATATTAATATATATATATATATATATATATATATATATATATATATTATATATATGCTCTTGAATCACAAAAACCAGAAAATGAGCAGTTTTTGAAATTTCTGAACATTTTTTTGAAAAAGATGCTGCTTAAAAAAGTAGGTTTACAGGCAAAAAGCGCCCTGAGGGCCCCCTAAGCGGCGGGGCCCGGGGCCATGGCCCAGTTGGCCCATTGGGTAATCCGGCCCTGGACCCATGGATTTTGAGGAGAGAAAGGGTTAGACCAAGAAGGAATGAAGCAGCTCATCAACGAATACAGCTCCTCCCCACCTTAATTTTAGAAGTCGAAGCTTCTTTTGATTTAAAGAATCACCTCAGAGATAGTTAGCATACATGCAGCCCCATTATTGATCCAGAAGATACGCTTAGGCAAGATGGAGCTCTTGTAGATAAAACATTAAAATTAAGATTGGCCTATATAAGGCTGTGGTCAGACGATTTTTCAATTGAAGAGAAGATTTGCATATTCATTGAGAGAAGGACTCGTGGCGAGGTATAGATTAACGATGTTCCAGATTTGGTTGGGACATTCAAGAATATGTGTAGGTTCCCTAATCAGTTACCTCAGGTCATTGAGAATATTCAACAATTCTGTTTTCTTTCTTCCTGGACCAGCTTGAAAGGTCCTCAAACAGTTAATCAATGTTGTGTATACTGAAATCCCTTAGAGAATTTCATCATGGTAATAATCACTATAAAATGGATAAAATCCCTTAGATAATTTCATCATGGTAATAATCACTATAAAATGGATAATCGATTTATTTTTGCTCATATGTTTTAAGTAATTTAAATTATCAGTTATCTGTTGCGAAACTCTTTATACCTAAAACTATTCGCATCTGCAGATTTTAAAATAATGTACGTAAACGCAGATTTTAAAATAAATATAGGCATCCGCGAATAGTGAAAATTGCTATCCGGTCCACCTCAAATATATATAATATATATATATTATATATATTAATATATATATATAATATATTATATATATATATATTATATATATTATATTATATATATATATATATATATATATATATATTCTATATATAATATATTATATATTATATATATATTATATAATAATATATATATATATTATATATGATTTATTATATATATATATATATATATATATATATATTAATATATTATATATATAGTATAATAATTAATAATTTAAACAGGAGCACCAATAATTTGAAACATCTCGACAGGAAAACTTTATTTCAACGTTTCGGGAAACCACTGTTCCCATGTTCAGGATAAAGCACTACAATAAACTATAAAATAATAATACAGGCAGAAGGGAGAACATCAGCCTATCCCAAAATTATACAAAAAAACAATATCATTTGATATCAAATAAAAATATAAAAATATAAAAATAAAGTTAATAATTGGTAAGAAAACAAATTAATCACGTAAACTAAAACAAACAGAGTTACAATAATAATTGATGAGTTTTAATAACCTTAAATTAATCGGAAAAACAAAAATTTTAAAATTACAATTAAAAAGTCGGTCAAATACTAATTATTTAAACAAGGTTAACTTACTTAGTTAAGGTCGAGTGACAAGATTGATACGAAACACAAAATGGGACTTCATAGCAGTTGTAGATTAAACGGGCCACTGTCGTTGTTGAGACTAGGTTTAAGATTGTGAATAAACAAAGATTCTGAAATATTTAGGTTGGTTTGATCGGAAGTTTGTGTGAGTATAGTAAATTGGAGTGATTAAGAGCGTGATTTTTAATGTGAGAATGATCTCTGATGGCAGAATGGGTCGGGGAACAGAGAAAATTATTTGTCCGGGAGAAAACACGACGGTGCTCATCAATCCTGACTGTAAGTTGGCGTAGGGTGCTACCTACGTAGATGGCTGTGCAGTCATCACAAGAAAACTTGTAAACAACAGAGGACCTAAGAGCAACGGGAATTTTATCCTTATGATTTAAGATAGAAGAAATATTAAAAGATGTGAAAATGTGTTATCAAGCTTAACAAGTCAGGTATTTTGTAATCACCTTTGAACATATTTTAATGGTAATTGAAGGATTCATATCCCATTTAGTCTACCTGTAATGGCTTTTCTGTTTGTTGTTCACCTCTAGTTTTATGAAAAACTGTCAGTTTGTTAATATTTTTAAATATTGCTGTCATATCTTAACAGTTAAACAAACTCGATTGCATTTCACTGCATGTTATATGTCAAGAAGCATGTTTCAAATAACAACTCTGTAGTTGTTCACATTTTGACATTTTTTTTTTTTTACATATTTATTGATTGTTTAAAGCTAAAAGTAAAGAGAGCTAAATTCAAATAATTTCTTAATTTTTGCTTACCACGTTTCCGCATTGATTATTTGAATTATTTGCAGTCTTTTGAAAAACTAATTTACATATTGAAGCCTTTTGATATTTACAAAGCCGATTTTAAATTGGTTTCCCATAAAATAAAACAAATAGTTTTCAATTATTACTATAAATTTAAACCTTCAAAATTTTTTTCCTTTTTAATTTCTAAATCAGATTTTTTTACTTTAAAGTCCCTCCAATCAGATCATTCTTTAGTTTTTTGTAAACCTGATAAAGGCCTAGGGACAGTTATTCTAAATAGATCCGACTATATTAATAAGGTAACTAATGTTCTTTCCTACACATCGAAATTTAAGCTTCAAAAAGATATAGATCCTTTGAAACTATCACTTAATTTGGAAGATAAAATAAATAGAAATTTACTTAAGCTCCTGAAATCTGATAAAATAAACAAATCCACTTTCAATGATCTATATTCCAGAGGTTCTTCCCCCGGTATCCTGTACGGTTTACCAAAGGTCCATAAACCTAACATCCCGATTCGTCCTATATTAGCAGCATATAAAACCCATAATTATAACCTTGCTAAGTTGCTAATCCCCCTCTTATCCCCCTTTGCCTCAAACTCTTATACCGTAAGCAATTCCTACGATTTTAAAGATTGGTTATTTTCTATTAACAATTTACATACCTTTCATATGACCAGTTTTGACAATGAATCCCTCTACACAAATATTCCCACTGACGATGTCATTAATCTTATCATTAACACTATTTTTAGTTCCACCGATATTTTCAACACTTTTAATAGACAAGAATTTAAGTATTTACTCGATTTAGCAACTCAGGACACCTATTTTTTCTTTAATAATGAACTATATTGAAAAATCAAATTCCTTAGCTATGGGCTCCTCCCTTATAGCGCCACCTTAGCAAATTTTTACCTTAATCATTGCGAAACTATATGGCTAAACCAATGTCATCCCCAGTTAAGACCCTCTTTTTATAAGAGGTATATGTACGATACTTTTTTATTATTTACTGATAAAAACAATGTACCTCTGTTTTTTAATTATCTAAATACACAACACCACAACATTAAATTCACTGGTGAAGAGGAGAGTAACAACACTCTATCCTTTCTCAACCTTTTAATTAATAAATCATCTTTCAACTTCACTACAGAGATCTACAGAAAAAACACTTTCGCCGGTCTTGGATTAAATTTCTTTAGTCATACCCCTTTATTATACAAATGCAACAGCATAAAAACTCTTCTAAATAGAGCCTCCCATTTAACTTCTTCCTATTATTTAATGCATAAAGAGTTTAACTTCCTCCATAGTTTTTTCACTTCTAACTATTTCCCTTCTTCATTATCAGAAGTCATTTATTTTATTATAATTGGTTTATAATTTGAACCCAAACTAATTTATAGTCAAGCTAAAAACCGTGACATTTTTTTCCAGATTACCCTATTACGACTTTCCATCTACTTGAAACTGAAAAAGATCTATCACAGGTCATACAGGACCACTATCCTCAACTCAACATCAATCTCATTTCGTTTTCACCTCATCTTTTAATATTTCTTCTATCTTAAATCATAAGGATAAAATTCCCGTTGCTCTTAGGTCCTCTGTTGTTTACAAGTTTTCTTGTGATGACTGCACAGCCATCTACGGTGGTGCGGGGGGGGCGGGGGGGGGGGGAGGGGGGGTGGGCGGGACGGGGGGGGGGGGTAGCAAACTTACGCCAACTTACAGTCAGGATTGATGAGCACCGTGGTGTTTTCTCCCGGACAAAATAATTTTCTCTGTTCCCCGACCCATTCTGCCTCAGAGATCATTCTCACATTAAAATCACGCTCTTAATCACTCCAATTTACTATACTCACAAACTTCCGATCAAACCAACCTAAATATTCAGAATCTTTGTTCATCCACAATCATAAACCTAACTCAAATCTACGACAGTGGCCGTTTAATCTACAACTGCTATGAAGTCCCATTTTGTGTTTCGTATCAATCTTGTCACTCGACCTTAACTAAGTAAGTTAACCTTGTTTAAATAATTAGTATTTTTGACCGACTTTATAATTGTAATTTTAAAATTTTTGTTTTTCCGATTAATTTAAGGTTATTAAAACTCATTAATTATTACTGTAACTGTTTGTTTTAGTTTACGTGATTGAATTTGTTTCTTACCATAATTTATTATAAACTTTATTTTTATCTATTTTTATATATTTTTTATTTATAATATAAGTTTTGTGTTTTTGTTGATGAATTTTTATTTTGCCTTAATTTTATGTTCTCCCTTCTTCCCATGTATTATTATTTACTATTTCACTGTTTATTAAAAGTTATGAAATATTAATGATCCGAGAACAAGGCGCGCAAACGGTGCGAAAAGTTTTCCTGTCGAGATGTTCCACAAATTATTGGTTGCTCCCTTTATTGATCAAGGTCGTTTCCAAAAAAATGCAAGCCAGAAACGAATATGAATATAATATATATATAATAGTATATTATTTATATATAATATATATACTATATATATTATATATATATATACTATATAATATAATATATATATATATATATATATATATATATATATATATATATATCCGGTGGCCATAGACCAGAGACTAACCAAATTGCGGAGTTGGGAGAATTCCAGATGCAAGGAGTAGTGGGAGGACATATAGCTAGCTAAAATAGAGGAGAAGGGGAGGGGGTAGGGAAAATAGAGAGTTTTTTTCGAAAAAGGTTAAGATTGTGTCTTCTTCCAAATCGAAAAAACTCTACTCATGATATATACATTTCTCTACAACTGATAAGTTTTAGAAACCTTTGAATGCTTCCTGCTTCTCGCTTTTCCTTCAACTTACATAAGCAGTGTTTTCTAATTCGTACCACAAGAGTATGTGCTATGGCTTTATGTTGTGACACGTTATGTTCTTTGTTCAGGCAATGTTATGTCAGCGTCAATGATGTAAAATCGTTGTTATGCTAGCATATAGCTATTTGTTATTCAGTATGATAGATAGGTCAGGTTATGATAAATTTTTGTTAGATTTTGTTAAATTATTACAATGTAAAATTAACATTGATGTGATATAGATATGATTGAAAAGTAGGACTAGGTTGAGTTTTGCTTTGCATGTTAGCTATTTTATGTTGTTAAGTTGTTAACTTTGTTAATGAGAGCAGCTTATTAGTACGCCGGGTGTGTTAGGTATGTTATGTTCTTAATTAGCTTTACTGAGGATAATACTTTATGTTTGCGATTATTTGTTGGTCAATATGATAGTTATGTTAGGTTATGATATTTTTTTTTAATTTTGTTAAATATTACTATGTTAATGTAAAATTAACATTGATTTGGTAGAGATATATTTGAAAAAGTGTGAATAGTTTACGTTTTGTAGGTACTTTACTGTTGTTAAGTAATTAACTTTGTTAATGTTTGCAGTTTATTCGTGTGTAAGGTATGTTAGGTTTCTTGTTGTACATTATGTTACTGGTTCAGGATATAATATGTTAGCGTTATTGATGTGAAAACTTTGACACGTTAACATTTATTCGCTGAAATATAGGTTCGTATGAAAGATAGGTTAGGTTATGATAAATTTTTGATTAAGTTTTGTTTCATATTACTATAATATGTTAAATTATCATTAGTATGCTGGAAAAGTAGAGGTATGCTAAGTTTGGCTATGTAATGTTAGCTTCTTTACCGAATATAAGCAGTGTACTTTAATAATGTTGGAAATTTATTCGCTCGCAAGGCATGTCAGGTATTTTATGATAATATAAGTTCTTAGTTCAGGTAATATTGTGTTTGCTTTATTGATGTTAAAACTTTGTTATGTTAACATTTATTCGGTGAATAGAGTGATAGATAGTTAGGTTATGATAAATATTTTTAAATATTACTATGTCAATGTAAAATTAACTTTGATATTTTAGAGATATGCTTGCAAAAGTGTGAATAGGTTATTTTTTTTGTATGTAATGTTAGCTACTTTACTGTTGTTAAGTCGGGAACTTTGTTAATGTTCGCAGTTTATTCGTACGAAAGTATGTTTGGTTTGTTGTACATTATATTCTTAGTTTAGTATATGACATGTTAGCGTTATTGATGTGAAAACTTTGTTACGTTAGGATTTATTCGTTGGTCAGTATGGTAGATATGTTAGGTTAAGATAAATTTTTGTTACGTTTTGGTAAATATTACTATGTTAAATGTAAAGTTAACATTGATATGTTAGTGATATGCTGGAAAAGAAGGGTATAGGTTATGTTTTATAGGTAATTTTAGCAGTTTATTTGAATGTAAGGTATGTTAGGTTTGATGTTGTACGTTAAATTCTTTGTTCAGGTTATGCTATGTTAGCTTTATTAATGTTAAAACTTTATGTTAGCAATTATTCGTTGGTGAGTATGATAGGTAGGTTAGATTATGATAAAATTTTCGCTAAATTTTGTTAAATATTACTAGAAAAGTGGGAATAGGTTAAGTTTTGTAGATAGATGTTAACGGCTTTACCGGTGATAAGTATGGAACTTTATTAATGTTAATAGTTTATTCACGTAAGGTACGTTAGTGTTGTTAAAGTTTTTGTTAAGTTTTGTTACTTATTAATATGGCAATGTAAAATTAACATTCATATGTTAGAGATATGCTTAAAAAAGTGGGATTAGGTTACGTTTTGTAGGTAATGGTAGCCACTTTACTGTTGGGAAATTTGTTAATGTTAGCAGTTTATTCGTACGTAAGGTGTGTTAGGTTTGTTGTACATTTTATTATTAGTCCAGGTTATGTTATGTTAGCATTATTGATGTTAAAACTTCGTTATGTTAGTATTTATTCGTTGGTCATTATGATAGTTAGGTTAGGTTAGGATAAAATTTTTGCTAAAATGTAAAATTAACATTGATATGTTAAAGATATGCTTGAAAAAGTGGGATTAGGTTACCTTTTGTAGATAATGTTAGCTACTATACTGTTGTTAAGTAGGGAACTTTGTTAATGTTAGCAGCTAATTCATGTTTAAGGTATCTTAGGTTTGTTGTTGTACATTATGTTCTTAGTTCAGGATATAATTTGTTAGTCTTATTGATGTGAAAACTTTGTCACTGGCATTTATTCGTTGGTCAGTATTATAGTTAGGTTAAATTATGATAATTTTTTTTAAATTTTGTTAAATATTACTATGTCAGTGTAAAATTAGCATTGATATGTTGGGTAAGAAGGGTATGCTAGGTATGGCTATGTAATGTTAGCTACTTTATCGATATTACGCACTGAACTTTGTCGCTGTTAGCAATTTATTCATATGTAAGGTATGCTAGATAAGTTATGATAGTTATGTTCTTAGTTCAGGTAAATGTTATGTAGGCTTTATTGATGTTAAAACTTTGTTATTTATTCGGTGAATAGAGTGATAGATAGTTAAGTTATAATAAATTTTTGTTAAGTTTTGTTAAATATTTCTGTCAATGTAAAATTAACACTGATATGTAAGAGATATGCTTGAGAAAGTGTAAATAGGTTACGTTTTGTAGGTAATGTTAGCTACTCTTATTGTTGTTAAGTTGGGAACTTTGTTAATGTTAGCGGTTTATTCGTACATAAGGTATGCTAGGTTTGTTGTACATTATATTCTTAGTTCAGTATATGATATGTTAGTTTTATAGATGTGAGGACTTTGTCACGTTAGCATTTATTCGTTGGCCAGTATGATAGATATGTTAGGTTATGGTAAATTTTTTGTTAAATTTTGTTAAATATTACTATGTCAATGTAAAATTAATATTGATATGTTGGAAAAGTAGGGGTGTAGTAAGTTTGGCTATGTAATGTTAGCTACTTTATCGATATAACGCACTGAACGTTGTCGGAGTTAGCAGTTTATTCATATGTAAGGTATGCTAGGTAAGATATGATACGTTATGTTCTTAGTTCAGGTAATGTTATGTTAGCTTTATTGATGTTAAAACTTTGTTATGTCAACATATATTCGGTAAATAGGGTGATAGATAGTTATGTTATGATAAATATTTAGTTAAGTTTTGTTAAAAATTACTATGTTGATGTAAAATTAACATTAATATGTTAGAGATATGTTGGAAAAGTAGGATTATGTTAAGTTTTTTCAAGGTGATGTTAGCTACTTTACCGATATTATGCAGTGAACTTTGTCGGTGTTAGCAGTTTATTCATATGTAAGGTATGCTAGGTAATTTATGATACGTTATGCTCTTAGTTGAACATGTGGTTGATTAGAGTTTGATCTATTGACCAATTGATTATTTAGTCAATTGATATTTTTTACTAAAAAGAATAAAATTTTTAATAAAAAACATAAAATGTTTTAATAAATTATATATTATGTTCATACAGAGAACTTATTAACTTTTAACAAAATTTAAATATAAAGAAGAATAATAAAAACTTAAGAGAAAATACAAAAGAATACGAAATATTTTTATTAAATATGTGAAAAATATAAATATTTTCCAACAACGTTTAGAAAACGGAACACAGATTCATGACGTTATAGGAATACTAGTCATGTGATCAGCAAGTTAGTGTGAGGTTTAGCTAGATAATGTATTAAGTAAAGTGTCTATTGTGTGTGTGTGTGATGCTAAGTTTTGCTATGCAATGATAGATTTTACCGATATTACACTCTGAACTTTGTTAGTGTTAGTAGTTTATTCATATGTAAGGTTTGTTGTGGTTCATTATGTTATTAGTTCAATTAGTGTTATGTTCGCTTTGTTGATAAGTTAAAAGTTTGTTCATGTTAGCCGTTTATTTGTGCGTAGGGTATGTTATGTTTGTTGTCGTACATTATATTCTTAGTTCAGGTTATGATATGTTATCTTTTTTGATAAGTTAAAACTGTTCATTTTAGCAGTTTATTCGTGTGTAATTTATGTTGGGTTTGTTGTTGTACATTATATTCTTAGTTCAGAAATGTTAGTTACTTTACTGTTGTTAAGCTATTAACTTTGTTAATGTTGGCAGTTTATTCTTACGCAAGGTATGTTAGGTATGTTATGTTCTTAGTGCAGGTATGATAATGTTATAAACATAAAGAAAAAAATAAAGGATTTAGTAAAAAACAAAATGTTTTTAATAAATTTATGTTATATTCACCCTGTGACAAGCAAGAACCAAAAGTATTGTATAATGTTTCGAATGGGGGCGGAGTTTGAAAAACTTCTTTAACGGTATCTAGTAACTCTAATGAAATACGACATACAAATACAAACATAAAAGAAATTGCTCGTAGGACCTAAGCAAGAAAATACAAATACGAACAGAAAACGAATTGCTCGTACGACCTAAATAGGAAAATACAAATACAAACATTAAACGAATCGGGCGTAAAGCCTGAACATGAAAACACAAACACTAACAGAAAACGAATCGGTCCTAATGTGTAAACATGAAAATTTAAAATAGGACAAAATAATGAATCGAAATTGTAGGTTTATTATGACACATTTTGTTCATAGCTCAGGTAATGTTTTGTTGGCTTTGTTGATAAGTTATAACTTTGTTTATAATGTTCATTATTCCTGATAACGAAAAGTTAAAGATTTGTGAACGTTGTATGTAACATACATGGATGCTTCAGCATAGGGCTTTTTGAGTATATGTGAGGGGTAAGTAGTTTAAGTTTCATTAGGATCAATAAATTTATATTTTTTACGTAAAGCATGAAAAACGTTGGCACTAAATCATTTTTAAATACAAGAAACTGTCTTCAACAATTCTAAGAAAATAAATTAAAATTAAGACCATAAAATTTTAAACACTGAAAAACATTAAGTCTTTAGAAACTTGTTTAATTAATCTTAAGAAAACTACGTCACAAAAGAAGCCACTACATTTCAATACCTCGTTTCTTGTCTTTTCCCCAAACATCATGTCCATTTTTCCATTTTTTATTATATCCTAAATACTAACAACATAATAACTCCAAAAGAAATTTACCCTAAGATAACCTTTGAAAACACATTCCCGAATCCCACATTTCTCACATCCCCAATAAATTCTATTTTTCTGAGAAAACTGCAGCACATCCACATTTCTTACCATAATATTCCTGGTTATTGTTTCATTTATAAGATCATTTTTATCATTTCGAAGATAAAATAAATTTTTCAAAATGAGGGAAAGAGCAAGTCAAAAAAATATTTTTTTTGGAACCGCTAACAATGAAACCACATAGAACATTAAAGAATACAGTTACAAGCACCCCATTCATTCGACATTACACACCAAACAGATTTCACAGAATTTAAATCTCACTGAACACCACTTTGTTCCACAAGATTTTACACCCATTTCATCCCTTAGTTTTATTATACATTTAAAAACTATGTACACTAGGATTCTTCCCCGGACACTTTAAACCAAACTACTCACACATCGGCAAATCTTTTCCTTTTTCTTTTTTTTCTTTCGTTCAATTTTAATACAGTTATAACTAACTTTTTAATTAATCGAATAATACTGCTAGCACACTTTATCTGATAGCCCTGCATAATGGAGTCCTATCGTTAGATCCTTAATCTTTGTAGCAAAAAAATTAGAAGGATATCTGTTTTGAAACTTTCCGTCAATGGAGTCTTCCATCTCGAACTCCATTTGATTTCCGATAATTTTCGTATTTTACCATAGATAACTTAATTTTTAAATCACAAACTTCGTTCATATATTGTTAAACCCCTCTTTTCATTACGATTGCATTGATGCAACTTAGAATTTTCTAGCTCCTGTACTTTTCATAATATGCAATTAAGGAAGATTATGTTCTCTCTCTCTCTCTCTCTCTCTCTCTCTCTCTCTCTCTCTCTCTCTCTCTCTCTCTCTCTCTCTCTCTCTCTCTCTCTCTCTCTCTCCTAGTCTTGAACAGACTCTCTTTCTCGCTCTCTCTCATTTTTTTTTCGATGTTTACATAAGCCTTTTTCACCCATATAAACTCATTTATTTACAATAATTTAATATCAGAGAAATCCAAATTCAATTTACAATCTATCTATATCCATAAACATCAATAGAACTTTTTATTATTTGAATAATTACGTTTAATAACAATACGATATGTCCCCCCCCCTTATTTTTACTACAAAATTCCATCCCCCTGGAACTCCAAAATTCCCCAATTTCTCTTCTCTGCATTTCTCATCTTTGTTTTTTTTAGCTTCCTTATTTTAAATCTTATTTAGCCAAATTTCCAATTCATTATTAGCTACAAATATGATCACTTGACGAAATTTCAATTCCTTTTTTTCATGCAATCTAAATTACTTAAAAATCCTTCACTTATTTACAATTTTGCTTAAAAAGATATGCAAAATCACTAACTGGCTACCTCAGCCATTCGAGTCACATGATCTTGCCTTTATGACATACACCTTCTATCCTTTTACAAGAAAAAAAGCAATTTTTAATTTTTGGTGTTATATGAACAACAAGTTTTATTCTTACTTTCTTATGTCATCATTTACTTCCGCATGGCTTTCTTATTATCCCACATAATTTCAACACGTACATGTAGTGGAAAGAACGTTTCTTTCTTTCTTTTTAATTTTTTTAGGAACCCCCTTTCTCCCTCTTCTTTGGAATACAAGCCGAGAGTGCAGAAAAACAATTTTTCTTTTATTTCTTAAAATTTTTTAGAGTTTGGATATTACGTTCATCATTTAGAAAATTTAATTTCTCTTATATACCTAATACTTACAATACAGACAGTTGCTTTTAATAATAATATATATGATCTGGTAAAAACGCTTTTACCAGATGCATATTGAGGAGAGAGGGAGCGGGGCATGTAAGTGCAATACCCCCCCACTTAAGTGGGGGAACGAAGCTCTCAAACTCCTTGAAATACAAGTGGAAAAATACTGGAGGCATACGAATGCCTAACAATGCCAACATTTTAGGGTTAAAGCTTCAAACTTGTAACGGTTTGGGGAGAGCTTGTGGAAGCCGCCCTAAGGGGCCCCAGCCGAAGACGGGATTGTGATTTGAGAAGCCGAAAGAGGCAGACGTATTAGTCAGATAGCATAGGGCCAACTAAGCCGGCAGTTTGCCGTGTCATTATTATTATATCAAATTAACTTTGTCTATTCCATAATTAAGTACTTTCTGCCCATTGTGATTACAAAATTGATTATATCATCTGTCATACTATTATTTCACGTGCACAATTAATAAACTTTAAAAGCAGAAAAAACCTTTTCACTCCATCATCCAATTATTAATTACTTATTTAATTGGTCTGAGTAATAACCTCAGATCAAATCTGGCGACAGCCCATAGTGACCTTACATCATTATTATTAATTATTATAATTAAAAAATCCCCTTCTGAACAGTGAACGACGGTGTGAAAAAAAGTAAAAGAATAAACAGTGAGAAATTTAGTGAAAGTGTCGCAAATAACTGTGTTCGTGCATTTAAATAATAACTGTGGAAAGTGATATCTGATAATAAATCATTCCTAATAATACTGCGTGAAGAAATAAAACTGTATTAGAAAAAAAAAGAGAAAGTCGCAGTTTTAAATAAAAAAGAAATTTGAAACGCTCTATCAAATAACGAACTTTTTGCACCATAACAACAAACTCAGTGAGAGTCCTTTAGCCTAAACGCTTTTGAAAAAAAAAAAAAAACACTCAAGTCTTTCTTTGTTCACGAAAACCCACCATGGGGGCTAATAAGAAAACTGCTCCTCGTCTTAACGTGGGGAGAGGAAAACCCACTTCCCCCAAAGGACAGTTAACGAGGAAATCTCCCTCACCCCAAAAATCACCGACTCCTTCTTTGGTCGAAGAGTCTTCTACGAGTTCAGAAAGCGATCGGGAATGTACTCCTCAACGGAACAGGCATAAGTCGCCCGTACATATAAGAAGACGATCATGGGGAAAGGCGCGTAGAAATAAGAGCTCTCTTTCATCCCACCAACTTCCTGCTTTCGATGGCTACGATATCGTTAGTTGGTTGTCTGCTACCAACGCAGTATTTAAACTCTACGGAATAAATGAGGGTTCTGGGAAAGTCCGACTTTTAGCTTCAATTCTCCCAAATAGTCTTGTCTCCACATTACAATTCCCATTACGAGACAATGTTTATGAAGAATTAATGAACAGGATAGAAGAGACATACTTACCGGCACTAAAACAGAGAGTGCGTGATGTCTTCAAAAAGGGGATGGAAAAAACAGAGTTGCCAAGTCATTATCTTAACAGGGTGAAAGAAGTGTTGGGAAGAAAGAACTTTGATTTACTCGTCGAGAATAACCCGAAATTCGCACAAGAGCTCTTCCTTAATGAGATGCCGACTCAGGTCCAGATTAGTCTATATTCCTTAGCTCAAGATAATGACATCAATAAACTTGTGGTGGTAGCCGACGTTCTTTTTAAGAATTTTGTTCATAAAAATTACCACCCTATGCCCCAATATGGGAGAGATCCCCCTTACTGGGGGAACGTGAATCAGCTTTCAGAAGAAACCATTCGAACCAATATAACCGCTCACGAAGATACTCACATGAACGCGACTCAAGAAAGGAAGAAGCGGAGACTCAGCAGAAGATTCTGACTCAGCTTCAAAACATATTTGGACACAGCCAAGAGCGTGGCCGAGTCGCTCAGCCAGCTGGCGCAGAGACAGCCGCCTTCTACTGGCTGGCAGCCATCTTCAGACAACTGGCATCCAAACTCAAGGAGGGGTAGGAGCCAGCCTCGGCGAAGGTATGAGAACCATGCCTCCCAACAGAATAATGAAGCCTATACTAATGTCTGTTTCTATCATAAGAAGCATTGGCTCAAAGCTTACAAATGTGAGTCCGAGGATTGCCCGCTTTATACTCTGGTATATCCTCATGAGGGAGGGACAACTGCCAACCCCCATCCACTCAAGTGACTTGATATTCCTTCACTTTTTTTTTTATTACTTTTTTTTTACTTTTTTTTTTTTTTTTTTTTTTTTTTTTTTTTTTTGTTTTTTTTTTTTAATGAAATTCATCTTATCATCCAGATGACCGCAGCACGAGAAGAGAACAAGGTAAAACAGTATCATTTAATAATTATGTCAGAGTTTTCGAATTTAATGCTGAAACAAGCTATGGCAATATTAAAACAAAATAAAAAATAATAATAATAATAATAATATAATAATAATAATAAATAATTAATAATAATAATATAATATTAATAAATAATAATAATATAATAAAACAATGATAAACTTAAAGAAGGTTAAGAATAAAAATGAAATGTTTGCTTGTCCCTTATGTTCCTTGTAAATATAAAATAACAAAAATATGTTTGTTAATACTTGTGAGTTTAAAAAACCCGAAAGAGAAGACGTTTTAAGGAAATGAAATTGAAAATGAAATAAAAAAGGACAAAATTGCCAGCCCATATATTAAATAATAAAAATAGAGACCATAGTGAATCAGGTATTATGTAATTATAATTCTAATAGCATGTCGGTTATACTTCTTTAAAAATTATTTGAGTATGGATATGAGAATGAATCGGAAGTATTATCATCAGTCGTATGCGAAGCTTTGGAAGAGGGTCATATAGTTTAAATTCTAATTTGTGTAGAGAACCAATTATCTCGGCCGTACAAGAAAAAACACATAACACCCCTCTCTCTAAAAGTTATGTAGCTGGCTCTAAGCTATATAAATTATTGAATAAAATTGATAATAAATTTTACATAGTCGATAGCGGCTCCGAAATCGATCTGATTAGGGCTAGCATCATTCATAGGTCGAAGCGACCAATGGGCCACATTTTAGCCGCCAATGGCACCAAAATAAATGTTTACGATTATATTAATATAGATTTAGACATTGGTTTGAATAAAATATATAAACACAAATTGTATATAGCAGATGTAAAACTAAACATGTATCGCTTTTTTGAAACATTTTGGATTTGGGATAGATTTTAAGAACGATGTATTAATTGATCCCAGTACTAATCATACCGTATTATTAAGGCCCGATCATTCTATATCCTCTTTAAAAATAAATGCACTCTCCCATGATCTTTCGCATGAACCTCCCCCTAAAACTCTCACCTCTTTGCCTTTTAGCTCACTCTTTCCTCTTAATGATATTTTGTATAAAATATAAAACATTATTTTTAAAACCCGTATTTAGATGAGAAGATCATTAAAAATAAAAACAACGAAAAAAATGGGAGATAAATATTTCTAAGATGGGACAAGAAATGAGGATACGAGAGAGGAGGTGAACTGGAACAGAATTGGGGAGGGAAAAAAGTGAGATAACCAGAAACGATAGTGAGGAGTCTGGACTTCTACCCATACAAGCCGACCATAAAAGGCTCACCTATAAGGTTACCTTCCGAAGGGTCCCGCCAAAACTGTATG
This sequence comes from Trachelipus rathkii, assembly GCA_015478945.1. Lineage (NCBI taxonomy): Eukaryota > Metazoa > Arthropoda > Malacostraca > Isopoda > Trachelipodidae > Trachelipus > Trachelipus rathkii. The sequence continues at coordinate 13,678 of JABUQX010093775.1, read as the reverse complement.
AAGAAAAAAAGGAAGTAAACCAATGGAGTACGGCCGGGTTTAAAGTGCAAGTACCACCTGTCCAGCGCCGTTTAGGTTTTGGATAACAGGAGGGGGAGTTTAACTAGGACAATTTTAGAAGCTTGTGTAATAAAAGAACAGAGGTGATATATCCGCGTCTTCCAAAAGATTTACGATGCAATTTCGCACTCAATGCCAAATATTTCTCTAAAATAGATTTAACGAACAGCTTTTAACAATTTACCTTTACATCCTGATTGCCAGAAGTACTTTGCAATACAAGCAATCTCGGGACCTTTATATACACCTCTCTGCCAATGGGCTTTATAAATTCACCTGCGGCATTTCAAAGAATGTGAATATATTATTGTCTGACTTAAAAAAACTGTCACGTATACATAGACGATATTTTACTGTTCACAGAAACAGCTGATGAGCATGAAAGACTTGTTGAAACTGTTTTAAAAAGATTAAATTATTTATTTATCAGTGTTAATGAAAAAAAGAGTAGATTTGGAGTATCAGAATTAGAATATTTAGGCTTTAAGCGCTGACGGTGTTAGAGCGAATCCAGAGAAAGTTGCCGAGATAGTAACTTATAAAAAACCACATATAGGAGATGAGGGTTAAATGGAAATTTCGTTTTATAGAATAATGCTCCCTTGCTTAGCAGACTTAATGTCCATTAACCGACTGCTTAAAAGAAAAATCTTATTCCAGAAAAAGAATACTGCGGAATGAGAGGTCCGAGAAGGTTTTTAGCGCTGTCCAAAACGCTATAAAAAATTCATGCCTATTAGCCTACCCCGGCACAACAACGCCCATAAAAATATTCATGCCTCGTCAAATGCTTTATCAGGCGTTATTCTGGCGGATGATCAAGACAGCAGCCCTTATGCTTTCTATTCATCCACCCAGTCGGCTATTGAAAAAAGATATGATGATATAAGTAAACAGCTATTAATACTAAACAAAATGTTTAACAAATTCGGGTACCTACTAAGTGAGGAAAACGATATATACTCATTTGAAAGAATTAATTACCTTATATAACAAAACCAATGATGTTTTAAACCAAAACGCCAAACAAGTCCGTCAATTAAATTTACTAAGCTCTTATAATGTATTTTTCAAATTAATTAGTATAGTACAATCCGTTAAGGGAATATATCATTAAAAATAACCCAAATTTTCAAATAGCATACGACAAACAAATAAAATAGAGAGTGATAAAACACTCGAAAATAGTCATTCATAGCCTTTTAAAATTCTACAACCGATACACTATAGTAGGCAATAAAAATTAGTGCCAAAGTTGTAGGAAGTTAGTAAACAAACCGCTTTGACTTTATAAAAACCGCAGACAGGACTCGAAGCGCGTGTCACCCTAGAAAGGAATTACTAGCCAAGTACGAAAGAGAAAAGGAAAAATGAAAATTAAAAAGAGAGAATAGAGAAATATTAGAAGAATTAACCGGGAATTTGAAATCAGAATGCAATAAACGAATAAGTTAGTATTATAGATAGAGCTTAAAGAGTATTGCTTACAAAAACATAAGCGGAAAAACAGAAAGAAGAACTTTCATAAAGTCAGTAATCAATAACCGAGAAAAAAGTGGGTTGAAAATGGTGGAACAAAATTTTTGGTTTAATAAAGAAAGTCTAAAGCTTTATGTGGACGTATCACTGGGGTATTCTCGTGTCATCTTGCCCGAGACCTGCATACCGGAAGTGGTAAGGACGTTGCACTTGCAAGGCCACTTAGGGGTTAAGAGAACGGAAATTGCAGTGAAGGCAGAGTTTGTATTTGAAAGAATGCACACACGAATTAAGGAGATAGTTAGGGTTTATAATGAATGTCAAATAAGCAAAAGCGCACGCACTATTAGTCCTAATTATGGCCAACTCAGAGAAGTTACGTATAAGTTTGAAATGTTGCAGATTGACATTAAAAATGAGCAGCTGCAGGGGTTATAAATATTTGTTTACTGCAATCGATAGGTACAGTAGTTATCTTTTTGCCATCCCTTTAAAGGAGATGAATGCGGAAAGTGTCATTAAAGTCTTATTGTATGAGATCCTCCCTTTCACTGGAGTGCCTGACAAAATTCTCAGTGACAATGGAGGATGCTTTAAAGCCCACCTGTTTGAAGAGGTCTGTAAGATGATTGGGGCAGAACATATCTGCACCACAGTGGGAAGTCCTCAAGCCAACGGAAATCTTGAAAACCGCCATAGAATTTTATTAGCCAGCCTTCGTTGCATGTTGAGTGAAAACGAGTTCAAACAACACGATTGGGTATCAGTCCTTCCGTTCGCGCTTTTTGCAATAAGAACGGCTCCTTTGACAGAAAATGGTAATAGACAGCTTCTCAGGCTTTTTGCCAAAATGTGAATATACCTGGGAGATTAGTAGACGAGAGACCTTGAGAAGCTATGTGTTATGATAAATATTAAGACAAGTTAGCAGGTTGTGCTCAGCCGTTGGCACCGAGAGCCACTTTGAAGAACCGATCCGTGTTCGTTCCCAAAAATTTAGGAAACAAAGCTAGTTCTGGTAAGAAACAAACAATATAATTAGGCAAGCCTAGAATCAAAGACCAGGGGCCCATAAGGTATTGCCGCTCACTAATAACACGTTTATATTTAAAAAATGGTCAGCCTGTAGCGGAGAATTTAAAGAAACATAAAGATCTATTACCATTTAGCGAAGGCTGGCAATAGAATAGCAGAAAAAAAAATAATAATAAAAATGGGAAACAAAATATAGGTAGACAACCTCTTACTAATCTTTTCTTTTACAGGTAATGCGGTCAAAGGTTATGTAATGAATGGATAGAACTTCAGTACCAAAATATTAATAATAAATTATTTATAGATGTAAATTACCCTCCTCAAGTAGTCTCCTCCATCTTCGCTCCTCTATCCTTAGGTTGTGTAATTAGAATTAAGGAAGTCATTCAGTTGGGCGTAGCATCAAACATAATTTGCAATATCTCAAGTGGAACTCTTTCCATTGTTTTTCAATTTGTTTGGAGTCATCTTCGGGGCCACACTTTGATCTGGGAAACGCTTTACCAGATTGCATATTAGGAAGAGGAGCGGGGCATGTAAGGGCAATACCCCCCCCTACTTTAAGTGGGGGAACCGAAGCTCTTCAAACTCCTTAAATACAAGTGGAAAAATACTGGAGGCATACGAATGCCTAACAATGCCAACATTTTAGGGTTAAAGCTTCAAACTTGTAACGGTTTGGGGAGTGCTTGTGGAAGCCGCCCTAAGGGGCCCCAGCCGAAGACGGGATTGTTATTTTAGACGCCGAAAAAGGCAGACGTATTAGTCAGGTGCATAGGCCAACTAAGCCGGCAGTGCCGTGTCATTATTATATATCAAATTTAACTTAAGCAAATTCCCTAATTAAGTACCTTCTGCCCATTGTGATTACAAAATTGATTATATCATCTGTCATACTATGATTTCACGGCACATTAAATAAACTTTAAAGCAGAAAAACCTGTTCCACTTCATCATCCAGTTAATAATTACGTATTAATTGGTCTGAGTAATAACCTCAGATCATTATATATTACTGTATATATATATATATATATATATATTATATAATATATATATTATATTATATATATATATTATATATATAATATATATATAAATTATATAATATATATATATATATATATATATATATATAAATATATATATTGTGATGATAATCCAAACATATCATTGATATAAATTATGATTGAATAATTGTATAATTCTAGTTCTCTCTATTATTTAAAGCAGTTATAGGTTTCGTTGCAGCATGATTTTATTCGATTATCACGAAAATGTTACGATGAAAATTTCTTAAAGAGCTTCAGTTCTTCCAACTCCTCCTATAAATGTATTATAAAAGGACTAACTTAGAAATAGTTAAAATAAGCCACAATAGCAATTGCTTAATAAATTTAGATAATGAAATTGAATAAAATTGTCGCCTCGAGTTGGAACACTTTAAAGGATATAGCCCTACCTGTATATGAAGACTGTAGAACCTTGGTTTGAAAGATGTTCTCAATTTCACCGGTCAAAGCATCCTGGTGACAGATCTTCCGCTTCAAGTGGGGTTGAGTTCTGTTGTGTATGAGCCTCGTTCTTCGTTGAAATTGTAATTAGGAGCTAGTATAATTTCAGCTTCTGTGACAATCGAATCTAGGAACTCAATTTAAAATTGAATAGAAAAGAACTAAGCATGTCAGATTACATAGGAGGCAAGTTTTAATGTCCTATCATCTGCTGTACAACACGAGAGGTTACAAATAAATACCTTATCGGCTAATAGCCAAAAAGCACCAATATAAATTATAAATAGAAATTAATAACCATATAAATAAATAAATTGCTGCAGGACTAAATAAACATATAAATCGATAAAAAATAAATTAGTGGTAAAAGGTAAAACAATTACACACTCTCGATAGATTAAGGTTATTAATTTAATAGTCTTATGACTGCTATTCAATGTTTGAAATATTAATCTTAACCTTTTCGTTATGATTACGTTTCGTATGATCAAACACTGATTATTTGTTCGAAACTTTGATAATTGAAACTTTCGTTTTCCTTAATTTGGAAAGAGATCCAATCAATACTGATCCTGATTTGATACTAAGAGTTTTGTGACCTTGCGATTCCCAACCTCCACTCAGTTCAAGCTTTATCCCCAAGAAACCAACCAACAAGCGACGATATCCTAAACTGTTTTTATATAAACCGGGGGAGGGATATCTCTTACTATGCCTAGAAGAGGCATAAAAAAAGTACTTACAAATGTACATATTTACATTCCAAGAGTAAATTTTCTCAGTCCAGGAGCATCTCTTACCAGTCAGTTTGGAGAATGAAATTGAAATTATTGAAATTTAGATTAAAGAAATTGGAATTGAAATTATTGAAATTAAAATTGAAATGGAATTTAATGAAATTGAAACTAAGGAAAGGGAAATTGAAGTTAATGAAATAGATATTGAATTTGAAATTGAATTTAATGAAATTGAAATTATTGAAATTGAAAATGAAATTGAAATTGAAATTTTACTCAGAGTCTGAATCTGATGAATCATCATCTCGGAATCTGGCCCTTGTATCAACAGAAGTTGATGCATAATATGATTCACCAGATGAACAGGTCGGTTTGATGAGGGATAGATAAAGGAGACACTGTCATGGGGATCCCTTTTTCTGCTGACTACCAGATGAACTTAAAAATATTGAAGTGGTCTGGATGAGGTGAAAGAGTAAGGAAAACTCTAATAAGATAGAAAGGAGTAAATCCATGGACAGGACTCGATACGCTTCCTTTGATACAATTACTGATTTTGAAACGCTTCAGGAGGTACAGAGCATCTATACCAAGAAGGCAGTCTACATTCCCCACCACGTCCTCATGTTTTCCTTGATAAAAAAAATCGATCAGCTATTTCGAAATCGTTATGTCGGATGTTGAGTTCAGCACCATTAATCCTTTGACATCAAAACCGATGTTAAAATCAGAATCGATGAGCATGGGTATATTGAAATAGGATTTGCAACACAAGTTTATGTCCATGAAAGTTGTGTACAAATTTCAGGACTGTTCTGCAAGAAAGGTCTTCATAGTGCTTGTGCTTAAAGGTAAAGACTTTTCACTTACTCCCAACCTCTCCATTACCCTACTGTTGCAATAACTCCGTTGTGAGCCAAAATCCGGAAGGCTCCGCACCTCCACCTCCCTCCCACCTCTTTTGATTTTAAGAGAGATGGTAGGGAGGATGTTTCCTGATGTTGAGGCTCCAGTGTTTATACACAGATGATTATTTGAAACATCTCCCTCCTCCGGGTCAAAGAATCCGGAAGAAGAGGTTGCAGGTTCTGTGGTATGACTGGGACCCTTTTTCTTGGACTTGGTGCCAGCACTGCATAAGGCAGAGATGTGAGTCTTGCTCTTACAAATAACACACGGGTAGGTTAGTCCGTATTGTTTGGCAGAGCAATTTGATGTCTGATGCTTCACGCTACTGCAATTTGCACAAAGTCCGATTTTGTTGTATCGCTCTCTTCTGGTGGCTGAGTTATTATATGATGAGCATAAGGACATGGGGTGAGCTCCCTCACAAAGCTTACATTTTCTTGGGAATGTATTTTCAGTATTTTCAGATGAAGACGAGTTGAAAACTCTCGGAGGAGTAGTTTTCGTCTGCATCGATGACTTGCGCTATGAATGATGTGAAGAAGTTGATTTCCTTTTAAAATGGCGAGAAGAAATTGAATCCTTTTTAGAAGTTGATAAACTGAAGATGAAGAAGAGGGTTTCTCTCCCTTCATCCTCTCCATTGATTTTAAGACAATGTGGTTATTATCAAAAATTGTGTTAAGAGATCAACTCTTTTTTGAAAATATTTCCTAAAAATTAAAGTAGTTTTTCTCCAGTAATTACATCACTGCTTTAAGAAATGCTGCTCTTAGAAAATTCTGAACAAAAGCGTAAATCGCTAAAAAAATTCTATTTCATTTTAGCTTATAACGATACGTTCTTTTAAGAACTTTCTTATGATTTCTGCCTAAAATAAAATATAAAACAATGAATTTCAAGAAATTTTTTCTTTGAAATTTCTTTGAAATAAATAATGAAGCTCAAAAATACAGTAAATCTTTATTCTTTTATTGTAATTTTATTTCTCAGAATATTTCCAAATTTTACAATAATTAATTAAACTGGTTCAAAAAAATTTATTTTTAAATTATTTATTTATATATATATACGTTTATATAATATTATATATATAAAATATATACCTAATATATATATAATATTATATATAATATATTATATAATAATATATATATATAATATATAATATATTAAAATATATAATATATATATATTATATATAGATATCATATATAAAAGAAGAGAGCAAATGTTACATCGGACTCATAAGAAAAATGACAGAAAGAATGCGTGAAGATAAAAGCATTTTCCGCTGAATATCATTTTTTTAACAATAAATCATGAAAAATTAGTTTCTTCCTATTCAAAGAGCACATTTTTTCCGCTTAAAATACGTAACATTTTGTGGCAAACCATTGGAAAATTCTTTATAAAATATTTAATTTAAAGATTTCAAATTAATTTAGAAAAAATAAAACACATATCGTATGTTAATCAACTTGTGAAAGAATCTGTTGAAAGCAATACTTTCTTAGCGCACGTGTCCATCGAAAATGTTGTTTTTAGTGGGGACTGATTATATCTTGTCACGTTGAAAGAAATCGAAGTAAAGTAATAAATTCAAGCAAATATATGCTTTTATTAATTATATTTCGAAAAAATATTATATTTAAGTTAATATTTATGTGATCGTAGGATTATATTAAACAATAATTTTTATAGCTTGTTCTTAACGTACACTATTCTTATGAGCAAGTTCCAATTTGGCTTAAAATATTTTGAATTTAAAGCTACATTGTGTTACGCTTAGCATTTAATATCTATTGTGAAAAAATTTTCTTAAAAAAATAAAAACTGGTACATCTACCAACAAGTAATAGATTTATTTAATCATGAAAATATAAGAAGAAATTACCACATAAAATAATTAGTGAACGAAATAAATATATATATAATATTATATATATATTATATATATAATAAATATATATATATATTAAATATATATATAATAATATATATTATATATGTATTTAATATATATTATTTATATATATAATATATATATATATAAATATATTATATATATATATATATATATATATATATATATATATATATATATATATATAATAATATATAATATATATATTATTATATATATATATATACATATAATATATATATTATATATATATATATATATATATATATATTGTATATATATATTAATATATATATATATATATATATATAATATATATATTTATATAAGCAATTAAGCAAGGAGAATAGTCAGCAAGGAATGAGCGAGAGAATAAAAGAGGAGAGCAAAAAGATGGAGACAGAGAGAATGGAGGAGAAATAACGATAAATGTGGCGAAGGGAAGAAAAAGCTTATTTAAGATGGCGAAGGCGCATAGAAAACCAAAAAGTGTAACCAGAATTATAGAAAATAGAAACAGAGAGATTCTTATGAGACCGGAAGAAAAATGATAGATGGACCGAATACATGAAGATCTTAAATGTAGAATCAGAGAGAGAACTGTTAAAGATGAATGAGCTGGTGGAGGAGGAGAAGATGAGGAGGATGAAGCGGAGAGAATAACGGTGAGAATATGAAGAGCATAAAAGTATGAGACGGTAAAGCTCCAGGAGAGGATGGAGTGGCTGTGGAGTTGGTGTTGGAGGAAGAAGGAAGATGAAAGGGAGGAATCATCAATTTTGAACAAGTTTGAGAGAGGAGAGGTGCCGGAAGGATGGGGCAAAGCAATACATAATACCGGATATATAAAGGTAAAGGAGATGCTGAAGCTGTAATAATTATAGGGGTATCTCCCTGATCTCCAGCTGACGAAAAATATAAAAACGAAAGATTTGAGAGAGGTGAGAGGAGAAGGTAGAGCCGAGACTCGGAGAAAACAGTACGGGTATAGAAGGGAAGAGGAACGACGGACCTCTTATTCACATTGAGAATGGTCTCGGAGAAGATGTGAATATGGCAAGAGATTCTTTGTTGCCTTCATCGATCTGCAAAAGCATTTGATTCGGGTGCCAAGGAGAAAGCTCTGGAGAGCTATGGAGAGGAATTATGGAGTGAAGGGTAGATTAAAGAAGTGATGAAAGAATGTATTGACAAATGCAGCTGGTAATTTAGAAACTTGGATGCGCAGAACGAAGATGGTGTGAGGTGAAAACAGGAGTGAACAGGGAAGTGTTTTATCACCACTGCTGTTTATATTATATTTAGCTTGGTGATAAGGAAAGTGAAAGAGACTGGGAGAATTTGGAAGGGGCATAATGGCATATGCGGAAGATCTGCATGTTGGAGCGAGAGAGAGGTGGTGGAGTTGTTTCGGAGGAGTTGAGGAAGCAAGGATGAAGATGAACATACACAGAAGACAGAGATATAACAGTAACCGGAGGAAATGAGGAGGGATGAGAATGATGGTAAGAGAGGAGGAGTTGAAGGCGGTAAAACCTGCAATTATCGCGGAGGATGTTTTAACAGAGGGAGGGAAGTGGGGAAGAGATTATGCGAAGAATGGAAAAGTATGGATTAGTTATGAAAGCGTATACCCATGATGAAAACAGAAAACGGAATAGAGGTTAAAAAGTGATTTTAACAGCATACTGACCCGACACTGCTGTACGAGCGGAAACATGGACAACAACGAGAAGAGAGGAGAGTAGAATACAACGGCGGATGAGGATATTAAAACTATGATTGGAAAGAGTAGAAGAGACAGAATAAGGAATAAAGTTATTAGAGAAGATATAGGGGTGAAGAGGATGACACTGAAGAAGGATGTGGGGAGATTGAGATGGTGGGGGCATCTGGAGATGATGGAGCAGGAGAGAATGCCGAAAGGAAGATGGGAATGGACACCAGAGGGCAGAAGACCAAGGGGAATACGAAAAGAGATGGCAATCAGTGGAGGACTCTCTGGAAAGATTTCAGCTACCAAATATGAGAGCGCTGAAGAGAAGAGAAACAGTGCAGGAGAGGGACCTCTGGAGAAAGATGCTTGCGCTGCTGACAGGATGAAGAATCCTTCTGGGAGAGGAAGTAAAGTAAGTAAAATATATTATATATATATAATATATATATATATATATTATATATATATATAAATATACATTATATCACCTATATATATATAAATATATATATATATTTACTCTCAGCATTTTATATATAATATATATATATATATATTCTCCATTATTTCAAATGAGCCTATTTCTTAAAGATGTATGGATAGCTTGCAAATTTGGTATATTTACTAATTTTTGTATGTTTACATGTGAATGTTTTTCACATATGTATATAAAGTGAACAGTTCATTAAGCACTGTAAGTAATGGAAAAATCAATAGCTTTTATTGATTTATTATAATTATTATCCTTTGATATAATTTTAAAAGCCTAGGGTTTGTCTTTGTTGTAATTTATCAAATGTACTCGAAGCTTGAAATTTATTTTATATAATTAAATGTCTCAGTAGAAAGGCAGGAAAACCAATTTTTCTCTAATTAGAACTCATTAAAGAGAAAATATGATACCTCATATCTATCATATTATAGCGTGTCATCACTGGCGTTGTCATTTTGCGTATACCATGAAATAGAGAAAAAGAAGAGAACTGCTTAAATTATATTGATGGATTAATAATAATTCTCTGAGATTGTGTCAATGGTCTATAATACAACCTCCGCAAGTAGCTGAATATGTAGTTTATAATTATAGACCAGGAGTAATAGTAAATCGAGAAAAGTTGAAAATGTAAATCAGACACTGAGCAAAATTAACTCGTGTGAAATTATCATGTAAGTAGAGTTGAGATTATGGTGTTGACCTGGTGTTATGGAACGTTGCCCAGATAACAAAACATTGTGAGGGTGCTAGAAAATGCAAACATACAATAACTGGAGGAAGTATTGAAAGTCTCTTCTAAAAGGAAGATGAAGGGAACTGTAGAAACAATAGAGAATGTTTATTGAGTGGATTATGGAAGATATATGCAGTTATTTGGTTGAAAAGAGTGCGTAGTAACTGAGTTGCCTCGCACTTCGCTTGAAGTCAACAGAGAGAGAATGGCCCATGTAGTAATGTGTAGAGCTGATTGGTTGATAGACACTACTTTTTACGGGTGTGATAGCAATAATTGAGAATAGGTGGAAAGAGCAACTTAAATTTATATTTTATGGTCCTAATTAAAAACCCCTGTCCACGCCGATTATCTGACAGGATAATAGAAGTGAAAATACATACGTGTGGCCGTGTTAGATCATCCGATCCCTCATTGTAAACTTGATGGTAGGCGCTGTATGTATAAATATAAAATTAGTATCTGGCTGATAGTTGATGACCGGTGGTTCATGTTAGATATGGAGTTAAAGAGTGAAGTAATTTAAATTTTATGCTATGTGGCCCAAGAGTATAAGATATGTTTACTTCTGTCAGTTCATTGGTGCTTTAATTTTTAAACTTATGGAAAAAGTAAAAATATTGATATAAATACTTAGATGGATGAATAAAAACAATGTGGCAGGGGAGGGGGTTAGACTGATTGAGAATGTAATAGTCCCTGCTAATATATATTACGAGTCAGAGATGACTTTGGTTTAGTGTTTAGCGAATCTGAGAGATAAAAAGTGTGTATACTTTAAGATCGGTAGTGATAAGAAAGAGAGTCGTTTTGCAGGGGTGTAAAGTAAGTTTTTTGTAACCTTTGTTAAAATTGCTATTAAAGTTAGTTACGTTATTTTTGGGGTGAGCGTGAGAGGATCACAGCTAAAGATAAAGATAAAAAAAAATAACATAATTGAGAATGGAAGTAAGAAACAATAAGATGGAATCAACAAGATATAATATTATTTTATGAGTCTACACTTTTGTGGATGAAAGAAAGGATTTGTGTGAGATGCAAGGAGTGTAGGTGTGAAAGTTGTTTTATCTGTGAAAAGGCTTACTAGTTGAAATCTGGATTGTCCGAGATTATCCTAATAAAAATGTTGTAAAACGCAAGGACCTCTTATGTATCTTAAGAAGAGTCGATGTAGAGTTGCTGCGATGTTGTGGTCACTTGTTGTTATCGGTTTATGTATATTAGAGAATTCTAGAATGATTGGATAAGAAAGAAGTGATTCTTTGAGTAGTATCAAAAATGTTGAAGCCTTCTTCTGTAGATTCGGTATCTGGATCTTAGCTCCTTAGTGCCATGGTGGAGATGTAGGAGAAGAATTCAGAACTTGAAAAATTGTAGAAGAGAATTGTGACTTATGAAATATAATACCAATGAAGAATAACTTCTGAAAGATCCTGTATTTAAATACTACGAGGTTCACAATTTGGCGATTATCAGCCGTGTTTGATGTAATGAAACAGTATTGCAAGGCATGAATGATAGGTAATTGGCGTCAGCTCATATTTAGAAAGCGGAGTTGGAGTGATGTTGAAAATTACAGGACTGAAAGATACAAAAGAAAATTGCAGTGTGGAGGGTAACCTACCCAGATTCCTCCGAGAGGAAAAAATGTGAATATAGCCCCACATCCTGTGCTACCAAGAAGATGGTGACGATTAACCTCACCGCGCAGCCCAAAATTCTTTTTATGAAGGATCAATGGACTCTGGACTCTGGCCTGCCCGCACCTCATCCGGAGAAGATGCGAAATTTGTTATTGATATGCACATACGGTAGAACCGCCAACGATGGACCTGAGTCTTACACGTATGAGAGATACGCTTCGCCATGGAACTCCCTTTCTCTCCTCAATTGTGGAATAGATTTCTAACGTGAGCATATAATTTGGTCGGTTGTGTTTGTTACACCCATTTCCTAAGTGTTCTAGCATCTAAGAGGGGAAGCTGATGATGATATGAATCTGTCAAAAAGTTACTAGAATACACAATTAGTAGGTTATACTTCAGAAAAAAAAAGATTTTTAGTATTTTTTAGGAGCTAATTTTCAAAGTTTTTATCATAAATGAGGCTTGCTCTGCTAAAAATATGCTCAATAGCTATACTGGTTTAAGGTCATACTATTTAAACTCTATAAAGCTCGGTAAAGTAAGGATTGACTCACATGGTCAAACCACCAAACAGAGGGTCTCATGTCTCCAAACATTGTTCTTTTATATTCTTCAATCATTGATAAAGCTTTATTTGACAGCTCTGTATCGCGTTATCATTATTACTTAGAGCAAAAGATTTTCATTGATTCATAATAGTTTTGGTATCTTATGTTAACGGGTAGTTCTTTATGAGAGATATTTGCTTTCTCGTAGTGTTTTTAACTTCCTGCTTCAGTTTCATCACAGAGGCATTGCAATCTATCCTATCTTCTCATGATATATGTGATTCTAGAAATTTGCTAGTGTTGTACACCTCAGGATCTAAAAAAGATTAACTCGATTAGTATAATTAATTCAATATTTTTTTTTTGTTTAAACATCTCAAAAGTTTTTGTATTTAGGTGATTTAAGAAATCTTACTAGAACTTATTTAGAATATAGAATGTTTTAGCATTATCTTTATATTGGTTGCAACTAACAGTTTAAGTCTGATACAATAAACAATAATTCCTTACCGTGCAGAGCTAATTAGTCTTGTTTTAAACCTCTAAGTTCCAAAAAGGCACTATGTCTTAGGGAGAGCAATGCAATTATTTTTAAAACTTGTCTTATCATGCATTGTCTGGGAGGGGTTGTTACCTACCCACACAATGTTGTTTTAAAACACTAAGTGATGGCCGCCACATATAGAATACAAATATAAAATTGTCACTTCCATTAATTTTTCAATGTATGATTCCTAGATAGTGATAAGTACCACTTGTCTTGCTGTGATTGAATATTCTCTTCACTATAAAGAAATGAAATATCATGTAATCCTTACTGTATTTTTTTTCAATTTGACTGGAAACTGTGAATATATAATTAAGAAACAGATTAGAAAAT
>JABUQX010093774.1:0-50315 GCA_015478945.1 Trachelipus rathkii | reverse complement strand
TGGGGATTGTCCATGGGAACTTAGTAATGCCACCTCTATAGTTTCTCCAATTATTCTATTTGGAGTGATTAATATAATAATAATAATAAATAATAATGGAGATATAATAATAAATTTTAATAATAATAATAATCATAATGAATAGATAAATAATAATAAAGATTATTATAAATAAAAGATTAAAAAATATAATTAAATAATAATAAAATAATAAGTAAGTAGTTTAATAAATAGGAATTAATAATAAAAAATATAAAATAAAAATAAAAAATAAAAAAAGTATAAAAAATGAAAAATAAAAAATTCAAATAAAAAAATAAAAATAAAACAATCAAAAAACTAACTGCCCCAAAAATGACAGATCTCAATTTTGCTAAACAACCAAAGACAGATTAATTAAAATGATAGTATGATTAATTAATCAACCTATTAGTGGATAACTCATGGAAACTTTTTAAATAAATAATAACACAAAATTGTTACTAACAATAATAAAGTCAACTAGGAGCAAAATAAATAATAATAATAATAATAATAATAATAATAATAAATAATAATAATAATAATAATTATTTGTATATATTTAGTTCCCAATAGCGGGATAATAAACTATTTCCTGGGAAGTAATGTAAATGATTTATATATATATTATTTCTTATCATTATAATAAGGGATTAATCAAGGTCGGGGCTACGTAATTGGGACCCAAATAATTTAACCTCATCTTATTATTTATATATTGGGGGACTTAAGAAGAGATAGGGGGGGCATAAAAATATGACTATATAATAATAAATATTAATAATACAAAATATCATAAATATTTATAAACATATAAATTATATAACTCTATATATAATATATATACTAAGTATTAAGGCACGGAGAGAAAATATTGAAACTAAGAGCTAATGCAAAGATTTAACAAATTTTTATCCTATACTTTATTTAATAATTAAGAATCCAAATCAATATTAAATAACTTTTTATTTATGTACTTATTACTAATTAATTAATATTTTACTCCTATATTAGCTCAGATAAATAATTTTAATTCTAATTGCAGTACAATATGAAAATCAACATGCATCGTTGTAACAAAAATTTCATGATAACATAATTACATAAATTGATAAAATGAAATTTTTAACAATAATTATACCTAAGAATGAGGGATCGATCACATCGGATCGGTAAATAATAATACTCCGAAAAATAATAAATAATAATAATAACATAATATGTTAGATTTCTTGATAAAACTAAAAGAATCATAATAAATAACAATAATAATAATAATAATCTATAAAATAATAATAATAATAATAGGAAACCTACTCATTATTAATAAATGAATAATAAGTGTAATCATATAATTATATAATAAATAATAATAAATAATAGATTAATAAAAATGAATAATATAATAAGTAAGTACAGGTTTTGCTATTTTTAAAGTACGCTAATACAGCTAGGAAAGAGAGGTACAATAAAGACAATTGGCAATAAACCTTACAGCTTTAAAATTGTTCAATTCCATATAGTGTCTCGATTACTTGAACGTGTTGATAAACAAGTGTATCAATTTGAATCTGTATAGATATGAAGCATACAAAAGACAGAAATATGTGAAATTTTATCAAATATAAAGTGAGTCTCGGTGTTGGGGCATAAGGAAAGGCCAAAGGTATATATAATATATATAACATATTAGTATAATATAGTATTATATATATATAGTATATATAGTATATGTTATATATAATATAATATATATAATGTGTAGATATTTACATAGAAGATAATTAAATATTCTGAAATTTGATAATGAGGCTGAGGGAAAAGAAGTAAAATTCCGGAAATTTGGAGATTGAGGTGAGAGGGAAAAATAAAAAACCAATGAGTAAAATTCCGAAAAATTTGTATATAAAAACGTTGGCTTAAATATAAGGATATATTATAATGGATGTGGTGGTAGTGAGGAAAGGGGTGACCCGTGTAAGTATATTTTTTGGTTATATCAGGGTATTCATTAGATAAAAGTGATAATATGAAATTGTTGCACAAGAATCTATACTACTAGTTATTAATTAAGTACCACGTTATATACATAAGAAGATGCATTAAAATATTTGCTTTTTCAACTCAATTTCAGTTGTGCTTCCTCGTTTACTTCTTATCAGGAGTCACACGAAAAAAAACATAAATGAGTTCACTAATATATATAATATATAAATAATCATTATGATTGCCTCGAGATAAAATGGTAGGATAGGTAGATGAGGGGTGGTATTACTCAATTTTCTCGTGAGGAATTTGATAATAGGCTTATTCAAGTATTGGAGATAGATATATTTTAGTAATATATAATATATTTTGAGATAATATATATAATACAAAGGTTTTAAATCATACCCTATATATCTTAAGGAGGGATATTTTCCATTATAAATACAATAAACTACAATATAGGCATAAGAAAATTATAATATATAAAGATAGTTAAATATAATAAATATATATAATAATAATATGTGATAAATATATTATTAATACTTTATTATATTAAATAAAGTTTAAGGCTAGGGTTTAAGTCCAAAAGTTTAATATATAAAAGATATAGTATAATGAGTAATAATTTAATAATAAATAATAATAATATATTAAATATATAATACCTATAGATATAAATATAATAATATATATTATAATAATTAATAATAATAATAATAATAATATAAAATATATATCACCACTAATTTATATTAAAATGTAAATAAAACTAATCAAATCAATAATAATAAATTAGAATATCAAATGAATGAAATAAATAATAATAAATTATTTAATAAATTTAATGATATATTAAAAATAAAATAATAATCTAATTAGGATAATGATAAAAGAATAAAAATAAAAATTCAGGAAAATCAAATAAAGAAATAGTAATATAATAATGTGAATAAAACACATCTGTATTAATTAATAATAAAATATATAATAAGGAATAAAATATGAATAGCAGATATAAATAATAATTATAATAAACATGGAGATAAATAATTGTATATATAATATATTATTAAAATATGAATTGGAATAGGAATCGAAATATGGGCACAATATGTTCATAGAATAATATATAATATAATATAACTAGGCTACATAACAATATAATTATAGAGAAAATATAATAACTAAACCTAATATATATATAATAATAATAATATAATAATACATAATAATAATTAAATAGGATATATATGCGGAGGCGAAAGATGGTGATTGATGGATTGGAAGTATAGTGATTGTAAATAAAGCGTTTATGGAGGACTGTATAGTTCCAAGGGATTGGAGGGGATGAGCAGGGGTGAAATGATAACCATTGATATAGTATAGGCCTAAAGGGAGAAAAGGGGGAACTGTATGATATATATAGAAAGGCGAATTGAGAGGTTCAATAGTTGAGTGTTGGAGGGAAAGGTATGTGGGCTAGTATTTTGGATTCGAAAGGATGCTGCGCGAAGTGACTTAGGGAGCTGATTAGGTGTAAGATGACAATGATTGTGAAAAAGTTTTACCAAAAAAATGTGTAGTATACAAAAATCTTACATTTTGAAACAAAAATAGATATGAGAAATGAAGGAGAAGAAGGAATAAATATATATTTAAGGTTTTAATGGAATTATGCAACAGGCGTATGATAGAGATTAATAGGGAAGCGATGAAACAGTAGCGGATATGGCAGGTGCTTTGTAGCAGGTGTTTGCGATATGTGGATTGGTGGTAGGCTTCTGAATGGAAATCAAAAGGCGCGGTATGTATGACGATATAGATACGATAGCGTTGAATGTAAGAATAAATAGGTGACAAAATGGTGAGATTGAGCTTTAGCGCTACAACAATATTAATTAGAGCGGCACGTACGCAGGTATGTGATGTATGTCTCGCTCGGTTATCTACTAATTATTGTTATATGCGCGGGATGGGGTATGAAGATATTTGAGGTGGGGATGGACAGGAAATGGGTGGTTAGATGGTGGGAGAATGGAGTTGAGTTGGAGCGGTTGGCCCTAGCCTAATTATAATGCGATGATTTGGTTGTGTGAGGCGAGAATCAGTTGCCATTAAAAACAAGAAGAAATGAGAGGATGAATAGAGAATGTTTTGGAGACAGGGGAGTGTGATAACGAGGGGCTTGGAAAGTAAACGTGGATAGAGTAAAAGGTTATGGTTGTGAGGGTGGATCACTCGCTCAGTGTAAGTTGATGTTTAGATGGGGTGAGAGCAGCATAGAACAAGTAGTTGAGTTGTGAATATTGAGGGGGTAATTATGTTGGTATGAGAAGGGAACGGACGCACTTGCAGCATGTTAAGTAGGAAAGTTAGTGAAATGGCAGGAAAGGTAGGCTTGGTGCAATTAAAATCGTTAGAAGTGATAGACAAAGGACTAAGTCATTGAGTGTGCTGAGCGGTCTTACTTAGTGAAAGCGCGGCTATTGTTGTTACCTGTGTTATTTATTCCGGGGATAATCAAAAACACCGGGGTAAAGATTGAAACCTATTCGAAAAAAAGGTGAGTGGTAGTGAGGACTAATGACGTCTGGGGAGCAGAGTAAGAAGATATAGATCTTAGAGAGATTCAATGTGTTCAGATGGAACAATCTAAGGAGAGTGTGCTAGGTGTGGAAGAGAAATTTTGAAAAGATGAGGAATGAACGTATTGAGAGTTTGTATCCGTATATAGACCCAACATTTTCAATATAGCGGGGTTTTGTGTGGGTAGATGATAGAAAGGGGAGGTAAATGAAAAGAGAAATAAAGAGAAGAGAGATCATATGATGGAGATGGTAATTGGTCATAGTGCAAAGGCTGTATTGAATGATAGTTAGGTTCGGTGTAAGGCGGGGAAGATGCTCATCAGCTCGTGGAGATAGTGTTAGGGAGAGCCGAGCGCGGCTGGGGAGACCGACGCGCAAAGTGAGATTTGAGGTCGGTTGAACGAATGTGTTCTGAAGCGACTGAGGAAATAGTGAGATGTGGCAAAGAGGCGAGAATAAAGGATGCAAATGATAGAGAAGAGAATGCTCCTCCGGAGAGGGATTCGGCGAAGAGAAATATGGTTGTTGGATGGGGGCATGGTTGTGGCCCACCTCTGCCAGGGGATGAAGCCCTGTGACGATTTACCATAGTGAGGGTCGTGCATTAACAGGGGTCCGCATGACTCGCATCTAGGGTCGGACTTTCTGATCATGTGACAAAGGAGGCTCTCACTAATTAGATGGTACAGAGGGTTGGCGCGCAGTAAAGGCGTGGGCTTTCTTTTTCGACGTTTGTAAGTTCTCCTACTGCTTTTCTTTTCCGGATGCTATGTACAGACACCCTTACCCCCAATCTTTGGGCAAAGAGGAAGGTGAAGAAAAGACAGCGCAAAGGAATAAATCAAAATGGAATATTTATTTAATACTCACTACCTATCTCACTAAGGTAATAGTATTTTCAAATTAAGTAATATTCTCTTATATCACCCCTTTTATCACTAAATAATTATAAAAATTTCCAATATATGTATAGAAAATATAATATACTAAATATAGGTAAATTAGATCGCTGAATATATTTATAATACTATATATATACTGCTCTCGAAATAATAAAGTAGATATATATAATAAAGTATGATGATTATCAGGGATTCATAATATATATATATATATTAAATAATATAAATAATATATATTTAAATATATAAATAGTATAAATAGAGGTAGGTTTCTATTTTAGTAGATTAAAACTATTATATGAGGATAAGTAATAATAAATAATGCTATAATAGTTTAATTATAAAATTTGATATTTTTTAAGATAGAGCTTATATATTATAATATATATATTTATTACAGTGTAGTTTAGTTTAAAAAAATGATGGAAAATAATAATAAAATAATAAATCATATAATGGAATAAATAATAATAAATAATTAATGATAGATATAAAATTAATACATATTTAAAAAGTGTGAAATAATAATAAAAAGAATAATAAATAATAAATAATATAATAATTAGATATAAAATATAGATTGATGAAATAATAATTATAATAATTATATAATATTTAATTATAATAATATAATAATAATATAATAAATAAATAATGAATAAATAAATAAAGCGATAAGATCAGAAATATTCTTAAATAAATTATTTATTTAATTTTGAAGTATTGTACATTAAGAATATTGTTAAATATTTATATCCAAGATATGATAAACAATGTAATTCACATAATTTCCGTTATACCCTTATAATTAAAAATGCAGTGCGTAATAAATTTATAATATAAGTATTATTGTTTATAGTATTTTTCTATTTTATTTTTATTATATATAAATAATAAGTTAATGATTATTAGAATACCCTTTAATTTTTCTTTATTATAGGTATTATTATTTTACTATAATAGTTATTGAGTATAGTGGGGTAATATATTTATATTATAAACAAAAAAACATTATAATTTAATAAATAATATATAGGGTTAATATACTATCTGAACTTTTATTATTATAATTAATATTAATAATTATAATTTTTATATTCTATATTAATAATTTAAGTATTGTAGAACATTACAGTAAAGTCCAAAAATTGTTATTGCTAATAATTATAAGTTAAGTTTTTCATATATAATATATATATAAATAAATCAAAATAATATATTATATATATTTATATGAGATTTTATTATTTATTTTATTATTTTTATAGGCTTTAAGTATAAAACTTAAAATATATAAACATAATTCTTAGTATATTAATTAATAAAGTTTTTATAAAGTTAATATAAAACTTATATAAATCCAATAATATAACCGCCAATATAGTAGTAGGAATATAATATATTAATGGGTATATATTTTTGTTATACGGGGATTTTTATATTATAATGATATTTATTTTTTTATTATGGTACCAAATATATATTATCATATATAATATATATAATATAAAGTGTGTTTTTCATCTATTCCTTCAAGGCGTGAATTTGATAATTTCATAATATAACCCCCAATATATATATAAACCAGTTCTAAAAGGATTGATTTAAACTTTGAATAAGGTGAGGTAAACGGATTAATATATAAATATATATAAAATTAACTACTTGAGTTGGTGAATTCTATAACCCTAATATAATTTTTTAAATATATATAGTAGCTGTATACAGGTTTTAAGGTATATATACCGGTAGCGTTTTATATTTATTTATTATTATTATATTATTATCAGGAATACAATATATATAAGTACTCATCTCTCAATATATAGAGATAATATAATTTTCATATGATATTTTTAATATTTATAAAAAATAATATATATAATAATAACATATGCAGATTTGAGGGATTATATATTATATTTTTATACTCCCTATATTGGCAACAAGGAATTATTCAAGGTAGGTAGTATATGAAAAATACTAAAGGGGGGAATAATAGAGGCATTTATTATATAATATATATATATATATTATAATAATATAACTACTACAGTTTTAGAGTATATATCTTATTAAAGTCCTCAGTATGACGTTACTATGGATACTAGTTGATAGTCTTATATTTATATTTTGGCCAATTATTATATATATATCCTATATATATATATAATAAGGTAATATGCCCTAATATATTCATTTACATCTTGTATTATTTATATTATATTATTATCATCCAAATGTTTTGTGTAAATATAAAATAGATATAATTTTTGAATATATATATATTACCGAAATATATATAAATAACTTATAATAATATTATTAAAGTTATTAGGTATATTATATATATAGTATATTTATACTTATACCCCGGGATAGGTGGAGTCCCAATATATATACCCGTATAATCCAATTAGGGATATAGATTAAGTTTATATACCTATATTACGTAGTATATGAAATATATATGTTTTTATGGGATATAGTAAAGTATTTCCAGCCTCGAGAGGATTGGTATTGATATTCTGCTTGAAATTACGAAACCTATAGATTATTGTATAATAAAAAGCCTAGGTGAAAAATAGATAAACGGTGTAGTATATATAATTTAAGACGTCAGGGTATAGTTATGTTTATCTGAAAATAGATAAGATTTTAATTATTTATCACTGGCACTGTAAAATTCTTACACACTATGTTTCGAATTTCTTGATTACGGAAACCTCATCAGGTGCAGTTATTTGTAAGATCCAAAAGGTTAAAAATTATTATTAAACAATAAAAGTTTAAAAGATAATTAATTTTAGATTAAAGATTTTATTATAGAAAATTAGTGAATTTCAGAACAGTAGCATTCTTTGAAGATGTGATACCGTCCCACTATAAATCTACCCAAATTTTGTATTTGGCTCAATATATTTTGGTGTTAAGGAAGACAGTAGGGTATCAAATAGTTTTTCACTTCTGAGTGGATAAACTTTAATTAATGTTTATGATAGGAGTCATGGTTGTTGAATTGTCTATAGTGGTTTGGTTATGTTGTTGGAACGATGTGAACGCTAAGGGGACATGTAATTATTGAGTTGTTCAAATCCGCGTGAGAGCGGATAGTATGAGGTGTATGGTACATTGTCTACGTTTAAAATCAATGCAAGATATTCGCGCGGGAGGATATAAGGAAAGTTACAATGAAGGCAAGGAATATATTAAATACACAATATGAGAAGGCCAATGAGGTAGTGTGGTGTTCGATTTAACTCTTATGGTGTAGGGTGTAAAGAATAAGCTTTGAGGAGGTTAGATTACCTGTTAAGTTTGGTCAAGGTAAATATATTGGGTAAGTTAAGTTTTTTAATTGTTTGAAAGGAATGTTAAGGGGATATGGGTAAGAAGGATTGTTTTTAGAAAGTTGGTAAGAGAATAAATTTAGGCCCCATGTAGAGTGTGCGGATGATAGATAGGATTTTTGTTTGCGTTAGTTCTAAGTAGCTCGTTGGTAGATATAATTGAAGTTGGCTGAAAGTGTAGGAATAGTTTTGGTTAAAAGTAGAAGAAAAATGTAATCATAATATTCTCGTGTCTCTGCAGGAAAGAGCGAGAGAAATTATATCTATAGAGCTGGGTGGAGGAATAAATGAAGAGGAGAGAGATGTTCCACTAAATATTTGTGCGTTATGGTGAATGGGGAACGAAAAACCAAGTCATGTTATACTGTGCGGTTGATAAGCTAGTTAACGGGCTCAACCAGAGAATTGGAGAGTAGTGAAATTATTTGACCAGGTTGTAAGAAGATCGGTGACAGGGGAATACGGATAGGGATTATTTCTGGAAGTTCGGCTGTTTCAACCTCAAAACTGAAGGTACAGTGGGGTAGATGAGAGAGAATGTTTTGTTGGGTTACTTTTGTTCTCTCATGTCTAACATGAGAAGGATAACGGTTGAGAAGGATAGGATATATTCAGGACTCGGATATGTCTGATCCGGAGTGAGGGTGTGAACCCATACCTAAGTCCAGAATTGTATTCAAGAAAACGTGGTTGATTAAATTCACACGCTCCGCTCGCGCATGTGAGCAGGATTAATTGTTTTAAATATCAAAAGGAAAAGGTATATGAAATTGTTTTTCATCAATAAAACGTGAAAGTAGTGAAAGGGTTAAAGGAACAGGTACAGAGGTGAAGAGTGAAGTTACATCATAAAATTTTCAACAGGAGTGGGAGAATTTTGTAATAATAATGATATTTTAATAATATAATACTTAATAATATAAACTGAAAAGGCGATCTTTTATATTAAATAAAAATCTTCTTTCAGATTTAAAAATACGACTCTTCAAATTATTTTACAAGTTTCTATCTTTAAGGGCTTGTATATTTTATTAGTTTTTTCCTATGCCTCTAAGAACATGTAGCTTAAGTTTGCACTTTGTTTAAAGCATGGTATACACATGGCTTACACAGTGTGCGGATGTTACTAGGAGAGTGAATATTAACTATCAATTGCTGATCAGAACTCTTAAATAGTCAGTAATGTGAGCTGTAAAATGGTATATATTATTTGATGTTTAATAAACAAGATACGAACCACTAAAGTTTGTGTCAAATCTATATTATAAATATAATATTTATTATATTAGCAAGAAAATTGAATGCCAAAACCATACAGTGGAGAAACAGTACCTTTATTTTTAAAGGGAAGGGTTTTTTTTTTTAAGGTTGATATGTTTTAAAATCTTTTTTAAATCTTTGTGGGGTAAAAAGTAGATTAATTTATTTTAGAGAAAAGGAGATGGTATGCAAACTAAATAAAGGGGAGAAACTTTTTCTTTGAAAGAAGTTACCCAAAATTTGGGATATATATAGTAATAATATATATATATGAATATATGTTATAATATTTATATTATATATAAAGAAAAAATTAATAGGTTTGTCTTATTTGATTACTACAGGTTTATATATATATAATACTTTACATAGGTATCATAGTTTAAACATAGACATCGGGAAAATTGTAACCCTTTTAACAAAAATAAAATTTACCCGGGTGTATATTTGTGATTCCCCTGTATAACATAAGAGGTATTATTACGACACGCAGAAAGGCGGTGAAAAGAAATACAAGTAAAGGGGGGGGAAGGCTTAAAAGGAATTATAAATATTTTTTGCGGACCTATAATGTGTGAGCAAATACTTTACATAGGTTTATAGGGTTTAAATTATGTTAATATAAATATTTTTTTAACAGTTAAAAGCTTCGTAGTATAAGCATATAAATAATACAATAGATATACACATTTCTCAAGGGGGGTAATATAAAAATAAAGGGCGTAGCGTGATGAGGCCCATATTATATTATACTTTACCCTAATAATTATCCCTAAATATATAAATATAATATATAAAAGTGAGGGGAGTAATATAGAATAATAAGGGTGAGTTAATATATATATAAAAGGTGAGGAACACAATATATATAACCCACCTCAATTATTATATATATAATTTATGATATATCATGAAATATAATTTATGTATCATAGTTTTAATATTAATAATATTATAGATTTAAAAATGCAGGAACGATAGCAAATGGGGAATATACATTCAGTACTCATGAGTGCTTTCTCTTATTGATAGGTGGTTTTCGCATTAATACCTCAATTGGCCGGGACAAGTTTAGTTCAATTAAATCATTCCATCAGGACCAGGTAGGACACATCGATCAGGATTTGGTGCAGAAAGGGAATTGATCCTTCAGATAGTTAGTACAGGATGTTCGACTCTCCCTCTCTTCGCGTTTTGGTGTGCAAGTACAAACAGCGAGCTAATTACTGTTTTCTTTTAGATAATTGTAGTTTATTGCTGTGGTAAAGTGAACTGAGGCTTTTCAAAACGGCAAAGCGGGGAAACCATTCGGGGGGACCGTTTGTTTTTGGGGGAACCATTACCAATAAAAAAGCGGGGGCTAACCAACAATTAATTATCTGAGTGAAATAAAGCTGGATGATTGCTAGACTCGGGTAGTTGGTGATGCCACTTCGTACTTCTTGGCGACGGGCTGAAAAATGACACTGTTTCCAGATGCGCGGCTAACGAGACACTATTTATAATACAATAAACTTATTATGTATGTCGCATCAGCAACTTAACTAGACACTTGGTTTATAATAAAACCCTTCATTATATTTATATTATCTATCATATTATCTACACCGATTATAGATATAGGCCCTATACATATTTATATATTAGCTCGATCTAAATAGAATAATACAAAAAAAAGAATATTTATTTTTACTAATAATATAGTAAATTTATATTTTATTATATATTATATTATTTGGGTTGGAGAAGGTATGGTATTAGAAATATAAAAAATATATAAATACTATAAGTTATTATTATATTTTAACTAAAAAGGAACACAATTGTGAGTATAAAAAAATAACATATAATAAATGATTAATATAATATATAATTAATATAAATAATAAACCATGAATAAAAATTTATTACTTTAGTTTGGTTATGCCGTAAACTGGAAGACAAAATAGTATATATGAGTGTATATAATATATATATATAGAGGTAGTAGTATAGTATAGTTAGATAGTAGTTGAGGTATATATTATATAAAATAAAATACCAATAATATAATAATTAAAATAAAAATTAAATAGAATAAATTAAATATATATATATATAATATAAAATAAACTAATAATTATTTATTCTTATTTTCTTTATTTATTATATATGAACTTATTTTATTTATAAAAATATATACATAGAATTTTCTTTGGCAATTTATGATTAATAAAATTTTTGGGTGGAGTAGTATTGAAATAAATAAACTATATATATAGATAAATATTACAATGATAATGTGGACTTTGGATACAGAGTATATATTTATTATATATATAATACATTATTAGCCATAGGGATAATATAAAAATCACTATTAAAATAGGAATATTTATATATTTACTCTATTATTTTGTCTTTATATAAACCCCCCCCTTATACCATCATCATATATAATAAATAAGATATAATGTACGATAGATTGCAATTGAAAAAGTTGTAATAAAATAAAAGGTTTTTACTTTCCTAATAATTTTTTAAGAGGGGGGGGGTCGGTGAGGGGGAAGGGGGGGGGGTGGGAGGGGATTACCTTTTATATTTAAAATAAATTCTTTAACCCAAACTTGTAATTTGAAATTTAAAGGGAAAGGGTAATTTATAACAAACTTAATGGATTATTTATTTATTTGAATTATTTATTTTTTATCTTTTATTATATTTATAATTTGCTTCAGGTTTTATCTATCTATAGTTATGAAAATACTTATCTTTTAAATATTTTTATAAACAAAAGTGTATATTTATAGTTTATTTTATTTATTTAGAATATAAATTTTTGGCGGAAATATAAATATATGTAGTAATAATATATAAATAAATAACAATAATTTTAAATTAACAATATTAAAGATTTTCTTATATATATGTTATTATTTATTTTATTAATATTTTGGGTAAATTTATTATATTAATATATATATAATTTATATTAAATAATAAATATTATAAATTATAATATAATATTTGATTCTTTTATATAAATTATTATATTTTTATTAAACTATTATATAATAATATATAATGTATGTTTGGATATAATATTTAATATATAGATATTATTTAATTTTAAATAATATATATATAAATAGTTTATGTTATTATACTGCCTTAAATTATTTTAAAATTTTAAAGTTATTTAAATATATTAATATCAAATTATTAATAAGGTTAGGTTAAAATAAGTATATTTTATATTTTATATAATTATATATTATTTATTTATTTAGTATATACCTATTTTAAATATATATAATTTATTACCCCCCAATAAAAAAAATTGATTTTCCTGTTATTGTTATGTTCAAATATAATAGAATACATATGTTGACTCTTTTTAATTTCACAATTGGTTTTCTTTTTAGAAGTTACCAAAAAACCCAATAACTCTCGAGTTATATTTCGTATCTTTCTTTTATCGGTTAACACACCCTCAAATATCCCTCTTAGTGCGAACGGTGTATATTTTTATTTAATATTTAAGTCGTTTTTTCCGCAAGTATCGAGCGTTGTCAGCTTGTGTAAATATTAAGTTTCTTTTGTTCATTTAATATTATATAAGCAAAGAAAGTTTGTCGATTATTTTTCTTTTTGAATATAATAAATTGCATTACGTGTATAGTATATCAATATTTTTTTTTTTCATTCAACTTATTTTTTTAATTTCGGACAATTTTAAATATTTTTTAGGGTTTTAGTATAAATTTAGTACAAATATATAATATTGTAAAACGGTGGTGAGGTGATTAGAGGAGGATGATCGAGTGTAGGATTGTAGGTAAAATTAAATACGTCCTTATATCGTTGTGGGTTATACCGTGAAAAGAAAATAACAATGAGCGTTTATAAAAATATTAAATATAAACTTATATTTTATAGACTTATTTAAAAATATAACTTTATATATATTTTATCTTAAGTATTTATTTATATACTATTTATTTTATTATTTTTTTAATCCTATAAGTTAAAATTAATATGGGGAATGGAGGTGGATGAATAATAATATAATAAAACCTACTAATTTATATTTATTATAATATTTAACTACATATTATGGTATATATTTATATAACATAAAATAATAAATAATAATAAAAATAATAATAATAATTAATAATTAATAATAATAAAATAATAATAATAATAAATAATAATAATAAATAATAATAATAATAATAATATATAAATAATATAATAATATAAATAATGTTATATAATAATAATTCTAATTAAATAATAATAAT
Organism: Trachelipus rathkii; assembly: GCA_015478945.1. Lineage (NCBI taxonomy): Eukaryota > Metazoa > Arthropoda > Malacostraca > Isopoda > Trachelipodidae > Trachelipus > Trachelipus rathkii. The sequence goes on along the minus strand of JABUQX010093774.1, from coordinate 35,916 downwards.
ATAATAAATAAATACTCACATATAATATACAAAATAATAATTATAATAAATAATAATAAATAATAATAAATAATAATAAATTTTTTTATTAATAATATAAAATAATTTAATTAATTAATGAGATGAGAATAATAATAATTAATAATAATAATAATATAATAATAACACAATAATCAATTTAATTTAATAATAATAATAATAAAATATACATAATACTATCTAAATAATTATTTAATAATAATCCACTCACTCAATCAAAATAATAAATAATAATAATAATTAATAATAATAATAATAAATAATCTCTAATCCATTATTAATTAAAATATATACAATATTAAAGCATAATATGTTAATAATCTATAATAAATTATAATAAATAAAATAATAAAAAAGACTTAATCATAATAAATAATCTTTAATATATTAAATAAATTAATAATAAAATAAACCCCAAAGTATTAATCATAATTCTAATCTGCATAAATAAATACTAAAGCATTAAAATAATTATGAGTAATATAATAGATAATAATAATTACAAAACTAAATTTTGTCCTGTCACATTCTTTGAGAAAAAGCCCTTTTTATTTTCGCCTCACGATTTCGAAGACTTGTAATTTAAGGGCAGCCTTGTACTCTTACTGAAACTCTTTCCTGTAGTACAATCAGTTATGGATGGAGGCAGGTGAGTTGATATATATAAGTGTATATTGTCGAATATGAAATATATCCAGCAAATGGTACTGGACGATCCTGTGTTGAGCAAAGGGCACCTGTAACTGGTGTTTTCATAAAACAATTTATATTTATGTCAGCTTTTTGAGATTTTTAATTATTATAGGTAATAATATTTATTATCTCACACATAATATTTATATTATATATACTATAAAAGTTATTATGTACATATTAATGTATTTAATCGAAATTATATACGCTAAATCATGAATTCTTTTTACAAAGCTTATTTATTAACTTTATGAGGGGCCGCAAAAATTGGGGGGTCGGGATTAAAACCACTGGGGGAGAAGGGAATTATTATATAATACCCAAATTTGGGGGAAAATTGGGGAAGGATAGTAGGGGGGTGAATAAAAGTTAAAATAACTCCTCATAATAAATAATAATAAGGGGATAATGAATAAATATGAAGAGGGACGGAGTTCAGGACAGCCTCTCACGACAATCTTTGAGCAGACCGTTACCGTTCCCATTGTTCGCATGTAGAAGACGCTTGGACGAAATTCTCTTCCTCTCACGTGCTCCATTTTCGCCCTCACGTCGCCAGATATACTGTCTTTCGGTGCAGATCGTGTGATGCAGGGCATTAGCCGCCAGCATTCCATACTCTCACGAGGTGTAACGTATTGATTGTCGCAGTGCTTGAAAGTGTTGCATGCGGGCACTCTAACAAAGACGTAATCTTCGAATCTACCCTCAATATGCAATCTATACAGATTATGTCACGACTCCACTTGAAATACGACACCTTTTATTTCTAGTGGGATTTTTTTCTCTGTGTCCTGATTCTACATATTAAAAATAATGGTTATTTACCTGTTTCCCAGAGATATATTTAATAATAGCTGACCAACCACAAAGTTTTACGATATGCCTCATTAGTAATGGTTAGCTGGCGTTTTCAAATGTAATGTTCTTCGTCCACTACTCTTTTATCATTTATCATTTCAGGAAGTTGATCGACGTTCGTGAACTGATGCGCATGGCGGAATTGGTGTTGCCACGGTGCGGATAAACTAGGTGTCGCCTTAAGACTACTGCCTTCTTGCCATAGGTGTTTTAATAGATTTGCTGGGTTCCTCAATTAAGAATTCTTTCATTACAATTATTCGTGCTAATCAGAAGAATAATAAAAACTTTCTCCTGTGTTATCCCTCCCTTTTATACCTTTATTTATTTTATTCTTTAAATACCGAAACTTTAATTTGTGCTGCGCACAGGATTGCATGAACACACTTTTTGGTTTCCTTCCTAAAATCGCTTTATTCTGCTTCAATTTTCACGCAAATGTGGAATGTTTGCATCATTACTAGATGTCATTAGTAACAACAATGTATTAAGCTCGTGTTTTTTTATTATAAAGTATTTCCTATTTTTTTTACTTTCATGGACAGATAAAGGTCAGCCGGTGACGCAACATACGAGCTCTCAAAAGGCGGGGGGAGGGCGAGAACGAGTTTGTGTGGGCTACAGATGACCGTGGTTGGATATTGTGTTGACTCGCGGTTTCTGCTTTTATTTTCATCTTTGAAAAATGTTTATTTAATATAAATATAAATGAATTTCTAAAAAATAAATATTTTTTATGTTAGAATTTCACCTTATATAAAATTTATTTAATAGTTTATTTATTTAATTATAAATATTAAGAATAAAATATATATTTATTATATTTTATAATAGCTTTTTTAATATTTTAATAAAAAAAATATATAAACAAATAATATAATGTACTATAGTGTATAGGTACTTTAATATTAACTATTATATATGTTTACCCCAATATATTATATTAATTATAACTTATAATAATGGAACGGGGTGATAGGGATATATATAATATAAAAATTATTATTATTTTATATATTTGTGATATTAGGGAAATTTTTAAAAAAAAATATATAATAAAATATATAATAATATAATAAAAAATAATTATTTATTTATTATTTTAGTATGAGGGAGAAATAATGTTTAAAGCGAATTTTTATCCTTTACCTCTCTATTTTATTTATGATATGACTATAATATTTTTAAGTTTGTATATTATAAATAAATATTTATTTTTTTATTATATATTATTATTATAATAAATAATAGAGTGGGGCTGGTAGGGTGAGTAGTAGGCAGTTATTTGGGGTGAGATGATATATAAAAAAAGGGGTGATGTCCGGGGGGGTATATTACTATCTCGGTAGGGGATTTAGCTCAGCTTTTTAATAAGTTAAATAACTACCCTATAAATAAATAATAAATATATAATTATAATAATATAAAATATATATATAACCCAATATATATATAATTATAATATAATATAATAATTACTACATGCGGTAGGGGGGGGGTGAGGGGTTAGTAGTGATTATTTAGGGTGAGGGGTAGGATAATAGTAGTGATGGTAGAATCTAAAATATAATAAATATAATATAAAATACCATAATTATATTATTAAATAAATATAAATAATATATATTATAAAAAATAGGAGTATATTATTATTTAGATATATTAATTTGATATTAATTTAATATTTGCGTGGGTAGGTTAGAAAAGAATATAATAATATATAATATAACATAAAATCATACTATATAAGAAATTTAATAATTTAGTTATAATATATTTTAATATAAATAATTATACCTATAATATTATATGGAAACTCTTTGAAGTAAAAAATGGTTTTAGGTTCTACATTTATTTATTGAAACTTTTATTCTAAATATAGTTCTTCGAATAAGTCTATATAGATTCTTCCTGTCTATTATCGCACACTTCAGTATATTTATTATATATATAATAATTTTATTTTACTCTTTATACCCAATAAATACTACTATATATATATTCATATACTATTAATGTTTTTTATTTTTTTTCCCCCCCTCACCTACGCAAGGGGGGTGTTTTATATTTATTAGTTTATTTTATTTTTACTCACTATTTTTATCTTACAAATTAAAGTTTATTAAAATTTTTTTTATTTTTCCAATAATATAAGTATATTTTTTTCTTTTTTTTCAAATATTATTTAATAAAAAATATAAGGGTAGTTTTAAAATTTGTAGATTATTTATTTATTTATTGTTATATAAGATATAAACTACAATTTTTTTGTTATTATTTTATACAGTATTTAGTTATATATATATATTAGTAGGGTATATATATTAATGTTGGTAGCACGCATCGGTGTTGATAAAATTGGTATAATTATTTTAATTTGCTCGTAGAATAAGACTCAAAGTTGGGTTTGCCACTCGCGTCGTTCTGGTGCGTCTATAGGTCGCTGCAGAGGCATACTTCTTTGTTCTAACTAATAAGGCGTTTTTAAGTGTATTTTGTGCACGTTTATAATCTTACCAAATACGAAAGAATACGTTCTTTTGAGTTCATTTTCGAAGGGTTAAAATTTCTACCCCAGTGGGAACAATTCTTAATTACAAGTTTTGAGGTTTATTACATTATACATTTAGCAACACAGACCTAATGTCACTATAAGAAAGTTATAGTGTGTAGTCTTGGATTTTTTTTTATGTTGTTTTAATATAAGTATATACTGGGGTAGAGGTGAAAAGGGGTAGATTATTTTTCCTAAAGGGGAAGGCTTAAGGGGGAGGGGCTGGCATTTAAATCCCCCTGATAGTGGAGTAGAAAAATATAAACCCTAATAAATATACTCCCTTTATTTATCATAACTTTTTTAAAAAAAAACTTAAAACATAACCATAATAATTAATAATTAAGGAACACTGTTTGGAAAATAGATAAAAAATATTAAATAAAAAATATATATATAATATACTATATAACTACTATATAATAGGTAGGGTATTTATTTTTTGATAAAAATTATTTTTCTAATTGTCCCTACTACCTAAGGGTTGGTAAAATGGGATAATAAATAATAAAAAGTGGATCCTAGGAATAATATTTTATAATAACATAAATATATAATATAATATTAAATCATACTTAAACATCATAATTGGTTTAGAGCGACAACTAAAATCAATCAATACACATAATTCTCTAATATTATCTTACAATAGCTCCAAGCGGAAAGAGGAAATATACATTGCTGGAAATGCTGGTCCAATATTTTAGTGTGGGAAAAATTAAAAAATATAAAAAAAAGAGAAAAAAAAAAAAAAAGAAGAGGAGAATAATTATCTCAAAAACTACAATTAGCTACAGCAGAAAGAATACATTATTAATGGAAATCACTTGGCTTAAAATTTTAGATATAGCGGGGGAGGAAAAAATTGTAAAAAAAAATATAAATAAAATGAAAAATATATATTACAATAATATAAAGTAAAATAAAATAGATTAAGTAGTAGGCCTATTTAAGAGGACCTTCTTTAATATGGAAGGGGTTACTCGTTAAAAATATATATTGATTCTCTCTCTCTGTCATTTTTGCTTTTTTTATTCTATTACTAAAGGTAATACATTCCTTAAAGCCGGCTTAGGAATATAACACAAGCCACCTGATTTGGCTGTGAGCTCTAGGAAAGGTGTGTCTCTCTTCTCTCGTAGCCTTATACCGGGGAACTACGGAGGTAGGACTATATTACCACCCTCCTACAGGGGGAAGTCTCCGGAAACCACCCGCTCTTTGGTATATATTGGGTGTCGCAGGGTGGTTCTCTTCTCTGCTCTCCGCTGGCCGCGCTACGGGTGAGTGAAAGACGATCACCACCCACTGTTGTCTCCCGTCTGGCTCGAGTCTCCTCTCTCTCTTATCTATTGCCGTGTTATATATATACCTTACAAAAAATAATTATAATAATAATTTTAACTTTTATTATGTCAAAAAGTCCATGACACTAAAAAAAAAAAATAGCCAATAAAATTTTATATTTATTATAATTTATATTGTGATATTTATGACATTTTATAACATATTTCACTAAATATTAAATTTTAACAAGGTTCCAAAAATCTGTATTCATTTGCGCTGTTGCTTTTGTAGTTTTTGCAGATTATTAGATTTTATTTTTCATTAAATTTATTTTCATTTTTTAATTCATTTTATAATTTTTATTACAAGTGGTATACCGAACCCTAAAATTTTTGTCCTAGTGTGATTCTCCACAACAAGATGATAATTCATATTTATTTCCTGAATAACATATAATGTAGTTTTTTGAGATATTGGAAATCTCATGATAGTATAAGAAAATCGCGCTGTGGCAATATAATCTCTATTGCTGATCACCATATGTAAATAAAATAAATTATATAATACCTTAATAATTAATATTTTTAAGAATTTTGAAATAAATTTTAGATAATATAAAAAATAAAACTGGATTTAAGAAAAGAAAGGTTAAAAATAATATTATATTATTTAAAAAAATTGTTATAAATATTAAAAAAAATAGACATTATATAGAAATAAAAATGTGCAATAAATAAAAATTCTTTATTCTTTGTAAAAATAAATATATAATACTAAAAATTAATTATTATAATATATAATATAATATAAAATAAACTTTAAGGTGAGTCGAAGATAGGGGAAAAAGGGTCACTTGTAAATTTTCTAATAATTTTTCTGAAAATATTACATTCATTTGCTCTACGATATTTCACCTAAATTATATAAATAATATATATATATAAACAACCATGTATTGAAACATGATCCCTATCTATAATGTATACAATACAAACAAAGATAAAATAAAATTTCTCAATTTTTGTAATTTTTAAACCTATTATAATTATCTTTATATAACAGTTAAGGAAAATAAATAAATTAAATAAATTTCGAAGATAAAATAGTGGTTCAAAAAGCTTGAAACATTAAAAAAAAAACATATTTTTTACTGATTTCTCATGTTGACGTCACACGTCCCGAAGAAGAGGTAGGAATCTAGCATCAAAGAATGAAAGAGAACGAAAAAGAGCAATCTTACGATGAATGGAAGAAAAATAAAATTTTCCAATTCGATAGAAAAATTTGTCTTCATTTGGAGAATTTGACAAATCAAATGGGAAAGTGAAGAATTTTTACGTATTGAAAGAATTCTGCTATAATCAAAAACGACTTTAAGTTCTGATATTGATGTATAGAAGTGTGTGTGTGTTTATAAAACTGATTATCCTAAATTCATCAAATTAATTGGTCTAGCACGCATGAGTTGAACATTGTATTTACTGCAAAGTAGATTCTCAGCCTATATAACTAGGTAAATATATATAAAATAATAATAAATATAAATACTGTATAAGTAGGTCAGAAATAATAAATATAATAAAATTTTATTTCGATGTATAAATATATAAAATAAAATATCTTTATAATATATATATAGGTAGGGGTAAATATATATAAATATAATTTTTTTTATATATCGGAAATATTAATATAAAATATAATAAATATTTTATATATTAAATTAATATATTATTATTATAATAACCTTATTATACATATGAAATAAATAAAATTATATTATATTTTGGGGAAAATTATTAAAAATCTTTAATAACATGAAATTTAACTCTTATATGTAAAGAGATTATTTCTTTTTAAAATAAATATATTTTTGCTCGGTACATAATTAAACTTCATTTTAATAAAAATATAGTAGTAATAGTGAAGAAATATATAAAATTATTTTTATTATACTCTAGTAGCTTATAACATATTCTGTACAACCTTTATATCAGTAAAATAATATTTATATGATATAAAATATTTATTTTTATTATTAAATAGTTAATTTTTTATATATATATTTATTATTATATAATACTTAATTAGTAATTTATATATGGGGGGATAATATAATAATATTTTTGGTTTGTTTAAGTAACAAAGCAAAATTATACACAAACAAAAAATATAACATAGAGCTTTTAGATAAGTATATATAATAATATATACCGCCGTAGCGTATTTATTATCAAAAGTATAGATATATATAATATATTTATATTTATTATATTATATAATATATATATAGAGAGAGAGAGAGAGATTTTTTTAAAGTGAGGAGAGGAACGAGCCCAAGATAGTAGAGATGATAGATGATAAGAAAGAACGAGGAAGGAAAGAAGATTTTGAAGCTAGCATGATGCGAGTATTGATGATGATGATGTACATGTGATGTTAATTTGAAATGAGAGATTGCCGAGAGATGAGAGAGATTTGAGAGAGAAAAGAGGAGAGGAGAAAGAGAGAAGAGAGAATGAGATAGACCGAGACGAGAAGAGATTTTCACTCTCGTTTATGATCCGATTGGATGATTTTATTAAATATATCAGAACATTGGATATAGAAATAAAATATTCATTTACGTACTCAGAACTAAATAACTTTTGAAATCAAATTATTTATTTTTTTTCCTCGCTCTACCTTCCAGATTGCTGTGCTCAATACTTCGATCTCATTCCTACTTCACCCCGTTCAAATATAAAATAGTTATTTCAGAGCAACGCCCAAGACTGATCAATATTTTTTTTATCTAGCAATAATCCTTTACTTATATGGATTACATCTGCATATGTTTTATATAATGAGTTTATATTAATTTGTAGAACTCTTCGCCCACTAGTGTAAAATTGTACTACAATCCACACATGCTTACTTAATGGTTACATTTATAATGTTATTTATAAATGTAAGGTAATAACTCGAGATATATAATAAATTATATATAGAGCAAGGTTTTGATATTATTATATTAATTTTATTATTATTATATATTTATATTTTATATGAGGGGGGGGAATATAATATATATAACTTTTCTATTTAATTTTTTTCAATAAATAACAGTATTTTATAATAATAGATATTTTTTTTATTATAATTTTATTTCATAATCTAAATTTTATTCTTATGAAATACAAGATATTAATTTCTCTCTCTTCCCAATATATAATATCATCACATCATAGTATTTATATATTTTGAATATTATTATTTGTTTATTTTTAATATATAATAATAATATATCAATATTTAAGTTAATTTATATTTATATTTTATTTTTATTATTATAAATAATAATAAATTATTTGTATTTTTGTATTAAATAATTAGTAATATAATAAATATATATAATAAGCTACAATATTTTTAATTTAGTTGGTATAATTGAATGAAAAATATAGATCATGGCTTCTCAAAGTAGGGGTAGTGAGAGAGGTCCAAGGGACGGGGTTCACGAGAAATTTTGAATATATTATTAATTTTTTTATATTATTATTAATAATAATGTAGAATAATTAATAAAATTTATATTTAATTAAAATATTTTAAAATAATAAAATATTAATTATTAAAAATTATTTTAGTTTAAATAAAAGGAAATATAATGCTAATAATGTAATTTTAAATTTTAGAATTTATTTAATATAAATATAAATATATAATATAATATATATAAATATAAAATTTTTTATAAATAATATAAATATGTATCCACAAATATGTGAATAGGAGCATATTTCGCAAACACCTGTCAGAACTTGTCAGTTGGAACTCAGATGATCGTCTTGAACCAATTCTATTGCACCAATAAATAACTCTGACCCAATTTTAATGATCACTCTAGAATAGATGAGATCCCAAAGTTGGGAGTATTGCAAAATAAAATTAAAAGTTGATACTACGGAAGTGTATCCCATAATAGATTAGTGTAGATCTACCGACGCTTGGATGAGCTGTTTAAAATTTCGCGTTTTAAATATAAAATATATTAATATGTGACGGATAAATGTATCCTAGCATAGTGAAAATATATAATAATTATATATATATATATATAATATAATAATTGAAAATGGGAATTAATATTATAAAAAATATAAAATATATTTTTTATGGTACCTAAAGCAATTACTTTATTTATAATAAATATCATTATTTAATGATATGTGTAAGTGACGTGGTAATATTTAAATTATTATATATTATTTAAGCTATACTATAATTATTCTACACCATAATAGGTATGAGGATATATTATTACCCATATATTTATAATTATAAACCCTATTTTACGGGTAGGGTATGGTTTTTTCTATATAAAAAAATAACTTTATTTATATTTTGAATATTAATGAAATTTTATTCAATTATTAGAATAGTAACTATATAAATACAGGTATACTAGAAATTTAAGAATATAGGGGAATAAGGTAGCGAGAAAAATATATAAATAAAATCATCTTTTTAAATAAAAGTTATTAAATATAAATGTACTTTGAAGTTATACCATAAGTGAAATAAAATAGGGGACATGAGTGATATATTATTATAAATATATTATATTATTTTAAATATATATAATAATATACTCCTACCACATTATATATATATATATAATAATCTTATTATTATTATACCATGGTAGGGGGGGATATAATAACTATAGTATTATATAGTTAGGATAAAATTCCAAATAAGGCTCAGGGGTAGGGGGAAAACTTGTACGGGGGTTAGTACTGTAATAAAAATCAGATAAATAATATATCTCTCTCTAATGAAAAGGAAATTTTTTTATTATTTATATTTTAAAACTTATTTATTATATTTATATATATATATATATATATATATTTTGTGGCCAGGGGGTATGGATAAGTCAGGGTAGTAATAATATATATATAATAATATAATATAATATATAACCCAAAAAATCCCCATAAAATAAGATATAATTTATTGATTATAATATATATATGTGTTATATAATATAAATACACCCGCGGTAAGTTTAATTACATTTCTCTTTTTAATATAATAATATAAAGATTATATATTTATAACTTATGACTACTCTTTTTTTTTCTGTAGTAATCAATCGGTTAGCCCGATATAATAAAAATATAATAAATAACCTACAAAATATAATAATATAATATAAAAAAAATAATTAATATAAATATAGGTAATATAATAATATATTATTTTAATTATATATTATTTAAAAATTAAAAAAATAAAACCCTCCCTAATTTATATATATTTATATATAAAACTTGGTAATATGTGGTACTCAAGTGCATCCGTTACACTTTTCATCACCTTATCTTTCAGTTTCAAACAATACTAAGTCTTGCTGTTTCCGCTCTCTGTCTTCGTCGAATTCGCGCAACGATAGCGAGGAATTTAACCTCAACAAATAATATGATATCCTAGAGTTTAATTCAAGTACAATACTACCCCCTCTATCCACGAGGCTTTGGGAGAGATGTTGAAGTTATCAGTGTGTGGGGCGTCTGATGTTTCTACAATAAGGTTGCCTCCTAAGTATGTCATTCCACTGAGCGATGGGTATCTTTGACAAGGCTGGTCTTTGGAATAGAAATATTGGCACTCTGCGTATTAGAATTGCAATAAATATATATTTTTATATATAAATATTATAGATAATATATATATTATTATATATATAAATAATATATATATTTATATTATTTATTAAATTATATATTTAATATAAATAGATATAAAATAATACACATGATGGAGTAATAAATTTATTAATAATAAATATAAAAACTACCTACAGTAATAAATATATAATTCAATAAATCTAAATATATAGTAAAATTAATATATTATTATAATATATATTTTATAAAATTATAATATATATTTAAAATATTTAAAATTATAAAATATATATAATATATCAATTATTATATTATATATTATATAATATTATATTTTTATGGTACATTTTAAATATAATTATTATATAATTATAATAATTTAAAAACTACACATTCATATTCTCTTAATGTTTTACATAATATATATGTAAGCTTATTGTATTAGGTTTTGGTTAATAGAGACGGCTTTTATATTAAAATGTAGCATATTTATTTTAATAAGAATAAAAAATTATGTTTTATATACCTAATAATAATATAATATATATTGCTAATCAATAAATTAAAATTAATATAGAATATAAATAATAATATAATACTAATAATAATATTTAATTATCTAAGTATATTTATTATTTCAAGTTAGAAATTAAATTTTATTATTTATATTTTATAAATAAAAAAATATATAATTACCAAGAAAAATATCTAAATAAATAAAAATAATAGAACTCCGGGTCAGTGGGTAGTAGTAGTTCTTTAGGTGATGTCCTTTATTCCCAAGATCCCCTAAGGTCCAAAGACGACGCTTCAAGAGTGTTATGGAAGTCCTTTTTCTTATATATTAAATAATATAAATTAAATAACTTTTTTAAAAATTATTTTTAATTTAAAACGATAAATTGCGTTTAAGAGTGATAAACCCATATGTCACTTTTTTGAAATGAGAGAAAATTTTATTTAACCCCAAAAATATATTTTTTTGTGATTTGCAATAGCTATCGGCTTGATATTTAGCAAACGCCTTTTTTGGGGGGAAAAAAATATTTTTTTTTTGTAAACATCCTAATAATAATTGTATTTAATATATTTTAAATATAATCTTATTTAATAAATTTTATATTATTTTTATTATATAAATTTTAATATATAAACTATTTAATAATAATAGAAATTTATTTATATTTTACTATTTATATATAATAATTATATATAATATAAACATATTTAAATTATATTAATTAATATAATAAATTATATTAATATAGATTTAAATTTATATAATTTATATAAATTTTAATATAACTTAATTTAATATTTTTATTGGATATAGGATTTATATTTATTTTTTAATATTATTAATAATTATATTATATATATTATATTTATATTAATTGTATTTTAATTTTCAAAGATAATCGTCATTTATTGATTATTAGATATATTCCTCTAGTATAAAAATATAAATTTTCTGACTGCAATGGGCATTTTAAAGCTATTCAAAATCTATATATGAAATTCCAATTACGTAGGATTAATATATATATAGTTTAGCTTTTTCTATATAATTGATTAAATAATAAACCTATTATAAAAATAATATATAAAAAATTTATTATATATTAACTACTTATAAATTCAATTTATAATAAAATTATATTTATTCCTTTTGTATTTTGAGAAATATTTAAGTTTATTTTTCTTTTAATTATTTAATGGTTTTAATTGAATAAAATATATAAATTATAATTGTAAGGATAATATATTAGTATATATATTAATAATAAATACTATATATAATATTAATTTAGAATTAGAACTTCGAAAATATAATAAAGAAATTATAATAATAATATGATAATATAACCCATTGCTATAAAACTTGTTAATTGTAACTTGGGAGTATATATATTATAAATAATGACATATAAAATATAAAAATAAATAAAATATTAATTTGTAAAGGTAATTTTATCTGGAAATTATACTTTTAACTACCAAAAAGGGTTTTAGTGCGGATCTGTTGTGCAGATCTTTTAATTAGTAGATAAACAAATAAATTTAGAAAACGCATTTGCCATTGTAATAAACTGTTTGTTTTATATATTACCGGAAATTATCGCGGAGTGAGCAGAGCGGGCGGAGGAGAGCAGGGAAGGAGCGGTGCGGCGCGCGCAAAAATTGCAGAGTTTGTGATTATGGCGGAGGTTTGCGGCAGAAGTCAGAGAAAGTTAGACAGAAATTGCAGAATGCAGAAACAGTTTCCAACAATACCGTTAGGCGGGAACTTGACGAATTAGCGAATAATACTCATTAATATAACTAGTTGTCTAGGGGTGCCCACCTCATGTATCTACTTATAATAATTATTTAGATATAAATTTAGAAAAATTAGTTATTTGAATAATATATAGTAATTCTGTATTTTTATTTTCATTTAATATAAAGGGGCATTTGGCAGGGTGTTTAAAAAAAGCTAAAACCGCTTTATATAAACAATTTTTGGGAAAAAAAACCACCCCCTAAGGCGGGCCCCCAAAATTTTACCCCGGAGATTTTCTTTTTTGAAAAAACCCAGTTCCCCACGGGGGGCCCCGATTTTTCTAAGGGGGGGGAAAAGGGCGGGATTCTGTTATTTAACAAGGCTCAAAAAAAAGGGTAAAAGGGGGTTTGGAAAGGGGGGCAAAACCTTTGTCGTTAAAACCCAAGGAAAAAAAGGAACGCTAAAGGAAAAAATTTTTTAAAAGGCAATTTCCAACATTAAGCTTACCATTAATTATTAATTATTAATATTATTATATATATTTAATATTATATAAACTGAGATATTTAAATCTATTTGCTCTTTCTATTTTATTATTCAAATTAAATAAAACTTTAATATTTTTATATATTATAATATTCATATTAAATAATTTATATTTTTTTAAAATGAAAAATAATTAATTATGAATATTAAAATAAATTATTTTAATATTTTAAAATTATTTTATAATTAATTTATTTGTTACGTTTTTAATTTATTTATATCCTTATAAAACTATTAATATTTTTTATTTAATTAAATTTAATATTATTTAAATAATATAGTAAATAATTATTATAATTAATTAATTAATAATTATATTATTTTAATATGATAAGTTAATATTATATATATGAACAACCTGGAATAATTGCTATAGCATTGAAATTATAAAAGTAAACTGTTAAAATATATATTTATAACTTATAGTTATTAATTATATAATTATAATATTTTTTATAATATATTATTTAATATATTTTATTATTACTGAATATTTAATATATTTTATCAATTATAATAATTAATAACATGATTATTTTTTAACATCAAAATAATATCATTATAAAACTAATTTATATATATTTAATTTAATATATATATATAATATAATTATTAATATATATATTAATAATTAATTATATAAATATTATATTATCATATATATATTATAAGAGATAAAAAGATTAAATTATAAGAGATGTTATAAAGATTAATATTTAATAGATTATAAGAGATTTATATTATAAGTGTTAATATAAATAAATATATATATATATAAATATTATTTATAAATATAATATATTTTATTAAATAATTTTTAAATATTATTACAACTTATAACATATAAGATAAATTTATTTAATATATATATATTATTAATATATTATATATAATATATTATTATAATATTAATTATATTATTATTAATAATTAATTATATAATATTTTATTAATAATTATAGTATATTATATATTATATATTATTATATTATTATTTATAATATAATAAATATATTATATAAAATATATATATAATATATATATTATATAGATATAAATATATAATGATAATATATATATAATAAAATATATATAATATTATATATATATTATATTATTATATAACACATACATATAATATATATATAATTATAATATATATATATTTATATAATAATATATATAATATTATAATAAAATTTTATATATTATATATATAATTATATATAAATATATATTAATAATAATTAATAACATACCAAATATAATAATTATATTAATTAATTATTATTAATAATTTATTATATAATATAATACTTTTTATATATAAATTATATTATATATATATATATATACATTATATATAAAATATATATATTATATATATTATAATAACAACCCATATAAATTATATATATTAATATATATATATATTATTATATATATAAATATAATTAATATATTATTTTATATATATATATTTATATTATATATATATATAATATATATATATTAATAATGGGTATTAACTTTTAAGTTTCTTTCTGAACCCTATCGTAATTTTTAAGGTTTTAAAAAAATCGGGATTTTCTTCGGTATATGTGTATCAATATTGAAATTACATCATCTAAAAATTTATCAAAGAAAAACATATATATATATAATAATATTAATATATATAATTTATATATATATATTATAATAATATAAATTATATATATTATTATATATAATATAATATATATTATAATAATATTTAATATATATAAAATATAAATATATTATATAATATAATTAGTATATATAGATATAATAATAATATAATTATGTATATAATTATATAATATAATAATATTATATATATAATATTATATATTAATATAATATATATATTAATAATATATATTATATATATATAGATATAATAGTCTAAAGGATGGACTTTATTCCAATTTGGAGTATTATTGGAACCTTTCAAAATATCTACTGTATATATAAAAAATTACAAGGTACAAAACAATTTTACTGTGTTTCCCGTGGGTGGGAGTTTTATTTTTTGGTTCCAAAATTTTTTTTTCTGAAAATATGGAAATTTGTTTTTGGAAAATATTTTTTTTCTTGGAATTGTGGAAGAAATTGATTAATTATATCGTTTGGTTAAGCTATGGCTGGAAACAGTGGTTTTAGGCCTTGAAAGGAATGAACAGTTTATTAGAAATACTGAATAATACAAGAGAGAAAGTAAATTTACCAAAATAGGGAAGGAAAAGTTTATGTTTTATTTGTTTCTAGTAAAGATTTATTTGGATAATAAAGATCAGTTCTCCCCAAATATTATTTTTTTCAAAATTTTTTAGGTGGTTGGACCCTCTTTGATGCCCCCTTTTAAATTATGTATTTTCTTTGTAAAAAACATTAACGAAAACAGGTTTTTCAGGTTAGTAAACCTATTTTAAGGATGGGTCAGGGTGAAACCCAACAAGTTAATAGGGGATTTTGGATTAATAAAATTGGTTAAATGGTTATATATTATATGGCCAGGCCCTTCTAAGGAAGGGAGCCACAATCCATATCTTCAAAAAACTTACAAAAAGCTACAGGAAAAAGGGAATTTTTACATATTTTGGGGAACCCTTGTAAAATTTTCCGTAGGAAAAAAGGGGTTAACAAAAAAATAAAAAATAAAAAAAATTAAAAAAAAAAAACATAAAATTGCTTTTTTTTGGGGGTGGGGGAGCCTCGAGCGCGGGGGGAAACATAGGTATAATATATTATTTTTGGCCAAAGGTAATTACACGGGGGGGGCCATTTTTAATGTAGGGTAGGGTGGTACTTATTCTACTAGATAATAAGTGATGAGCCTACGGTAAAAAACGTAATATAGGTGATATGGTGATATATATAATATATATAATATACTACCTTATAAATACCATAAGTATGGGGTAGTGAGGGATCCTAGGGTTATTATATTATATTATTTTATATATCCATATAAACCCCGTAGTGGTAGGTGATATAGATATAGGTGATGATTATAGGTCAAAAGTTTTGTTTAGGGTCACTTCGGACCTTCACTGACATTCGAACAACAAATTAAGTAGAAAACCACTAAATATAACAAAGAGGGTAAAAGAAGAAAGAAAAATTAGCTTAGAGTATGAGATATTTGAAAGAGAGGGGGGAGGGGGGAAGAGAGGGACGTAAACAGTTTCGACAACTCCCTCGCTGCCTCCCTCTGCGAGACGCGCAGATGACAGAAATGAGTTTTGTGGTATCTGACGTCTGAAAGAACGACACCGACCCCGGGGCGTCGCGGAAACGTTACAGGCTTTTCCCCCCCCCTCTACTTTTAAATATCTTGATAATTAAAGTGCTAATTTTTTCTTTTTCTCTTTTTTACCCATCTCGTATGGCGATAACGTGCAGCTCAAAATAGAGTAAGCTTAATATATAAATGGTAAAGCGGGGGTAGTAGGTATATATGATATATATATATATAGTCCGGGATGAGTAGGTAACCCCTTATCCCGGGTATAGGGGGGGTATAAATATAATGTCCAAATTAAAAAAACCCCCCCGGATTTATAGTTTTCTCATACCTCGGGGTCTATTAGATATATAGTAGTTATAATAAAGGTACTACGGTAATAGATAGGGTATAATAAAACCTCACCCCGGTGAGTGAGGGGTAGATATATTATTTTCTACGTGTACCCATATTATCATATATTATACTAGACGGTTATAGGGTACGGGTACTTTATTACTACCCTTTTAGGGTGAGTTGTAATTAATCATTTTAGTTATTATAAAAATAATATATAATATAAATTAAATTATATATAATATATCTATAATAAACTAATAATATAATATAATAATATTACTATAATAAGGTTCTATTATAATATATTTTAATAATAACATATAATAATGATAGTGATATATATTGATATAATAATATTAATTAATTAGGTCTTCTATAATTATAATAGTGCTTTTTACTCATTTATATTATATATTTTACGTTGATTAATAAATATATATTAATTAATATTTTATATAGTAAAATAAATATTAATATATAATTTTTTTTTATATTTAAAACTACCTCAATATATTATATATTTTCCGGGGGTCCCCTATTAATAAATATATAATTATTATTGTATATGTTAAAATGTGGTTTACTATTTTTATTCAAGATTTAGGCATAAATTTATTATATTATATTGTAATTCCTTATTTATTATTTCCTACCTATATATAAGGGTTATAGCTGTTATAGGTATATAAGTATATGATTTTTGTAATATATAGGATTAATATGGGATATATATGGTTATAGGGTCCCTTCTTACTAGAGGCTGATATTATATATTATTATTATAAAGCTAGTACCTCAATGGCATTGTCCAACTCGAGGAGTATAGTATAACTCAAAATAGATTGCTATAAAGGTTAAAAGTTTAATAAAAATTTAAATTACATTTTATAAGTCATATTTACAATACATTCTTATTTAAATGATATAGTATATTTAATTAGTTTACATCATATATTAATGTTATTAAATTTTATTATAATTAATATATTTAAATCCTTTTAGCATCTAGTTGTTTCCTTCATTATTACTTTAAACCAGTATTGGATTACTTATTAAATTTTATAATATAATGTGCTAAATTACTGTGATACAATTACTATTATTAATAGGCTATTATATATTATATATGTTAAATTTATTATAATTTTTATTATATTTATTATTATATTATATATATAAAGATTAATTATATATAATAATATATTATAATATTATTATATTATTAAATATTAATATAATATATTAATTTATATTATATATTTAATTAATTTATATATTAATATATATTATATATTATCTTATAATATTAATAATTTATAAGTTATATATAAATATATAATATAAATATATATTTATTATATATATATATATTTATTATATATAATAATAAATTAAAATATTATAATAATATAATTTTATATATTAATATTATATATATATTATAATATTTAAATATATTATATAATATATATTAGATATACGGAATATATTGTTTTATGAGAGATATATTATAATAAATATATAATATTATATTACGTTATTTTGAACAATTCATTCAGATTATCCGATATTATATATATTTTACGTGAGAAATATATTCCCGGTAGGATAATAAGTATAGTTCTCAAAATGGTAAATAATAAAACTTTTTAGTATATATGAGGGTTTTTACCCCCATATATTAAATTTATATAAAAGTTTATAATATATATATATAAATATATATAAATACATCTATAATATTATATTAATTTAATAATAAATTATATATATATATTAATAATATTAATTATATTATATTATTATATCATAATATTAATATAATTTAATTATATAATATATTATATATATAATTTATTAAAGCAATATACCTAAAAAAATTGATATAACATTGAAAGAAAATATTACATTATTATTAACTGCCATATTTATTGATATTGAAAATTGTAGCCTTTATAATATTAATTATAATATTTCGCTATATATACGTGAGAGTTTGAGTATAAGCAATCATAAAAAGTTTGAGAGATCTCGACTGCTCTCTAGTAAATAATCTATTATTTCCCGGCTATAAATGATCCTTGATGCTATGTCACTTAAGTTTTATTTGCCTCTCATCTAAGGTGTGTATCATCTCTCTTACTCAAATTTTTAAATAGCACCTTCATTTCATTTCGCGCTTCGATAAAATACTCTCAGTTTTATCCCATGAACTCTCTCCCTCGAAGATATATCTCGCGTTGTTTAAACAGCATAATAGATTCCAATTGTTAGGTCCAGAGTTTCTACAAGACACAAAAGAAGCTATATTTAATGTATATCCAGAGTGTCCTATGACATGTTTCGCCCATATAATTGTAAAATATAATATATATATATTATATATATAAATTATTATATATATTTATATATTAATATATATATATAATATATATATATAATATATATATATATTAATTAATATAATTATTTAAATATTAATTAATATATAAATTATAAATATATAATATATTATAAATTATTTATATTTATATGTTTATATTATTATATATTATATATAAAATATAATTAATATTTATATTATATTATAATATTTATAATATTATATATATATTATTATTAATATTATTTATTATATATTGTATATATATATATTGATAAAATTATATAATATTATTTAATAATATATAATAATATAATAATTAATATTTAATATGTGTGGCCATGAGATAAAGTATTTCTCCTATATTAGATCACAAATGAATATTCATAATTATTATGAACTCCGTGTTCTTTTTTTTACATTTGTGCTATAGGACCTACGATAAAGAAATTCTAATTATATACTTTATTTAATTATTTTAGCTTCTGAATATTCGTGCTATAATATCTGTGTAGTGCGATTTCTATATTTAACGTTACTTATTGTTAGCAAACATAATTGAGAAATTCAGCTTTTTGTGAGGAGCACGTGGTATTTGGAATATAATTAATAACATAAAATATAAAAAAATAATTAAACGAAAATTATATTTTATTTAACTAATTAATTATAATTATGATCAACTATTTATGATGGAGTTTATATATCGATTGTGGAAGAATATATGGATAATTAAAGCTAAATTTTTGATTTTATTTGAATATGAAAACCTTTTATCCTCATTACAAATCGTGGCTTTACATAACGCCACTGTAGTGAAAATAGCAAAATCCTTATACAGGAATTTAAAGGTATTAATATACTTATACGTATTTATTGGTAATGTAGATAGATAATTTTTTATTAACGAATATTTTGTTGCATCTTTGGAAAATACAGACGCAATAACTCTCTCTTAGAGTCATATTACTTACGTTCGTGTTTATAATCCCAAATTTTGACTCTCAAAATTAGACTTGAATATATTCTTGCTCACATGTTTTGATCATCATTTTAATTATATATACTAATTTTATCTTTATAATATATTAATTATTTTAATCACGATATGTTCTCGTTTTTATCTCAAAAATGTAATTAGGGAGCATAAAGCTAAATTATATCTCTAAGGCGTTTATTTTACGAATGCTGGTAGAGTTGATCTCTTTTTTTTCTAAAAGATATTAGCTCTGTAGTTTAATTTCGATTTTTGTAGCTTATACTCATCTTTAGTAAGATACTTAATTTGTTCAGATGTATTGATATTATTTCAAATGATTATTAAGTTGTAAACTCAGATTCGATCCGTATATTATTTAAGCCTTGCTAATGCTTTTTTTCCTATTTCTCGACAAATGCACAGATTCTGATGGCAACAACTTAAAGCGTATTATATATCAAACTTATAAATACAATAGATATATAATAAAAATTAATATATTCTTAAACAATATAATACAATAATTTTTTTTTTTCACGGATTTTGAAGCTGAAGTGGAAAAAATGTCTTTGAGGAATGAACGATCAAAAAACCTAATCCTCCATCAGCATTTAACATCAAAATGGTTAAATGTGCAAGCATTGAAGCGAAATATAAAAACAAAATTTAAGATTTAAAATTAAGCATGTGTTCAGTTTCTGTATAAGATCTGTTTCTTTAAGGAAAACATTAAACAGCAAGTTGGAAAGGATAAAACATAGTGCTTTAACATATAACAATAAGCCACAATTGCCTAAAGTTTAATAAGAGATTACTGTGAATGCCTCCTGCGCCTGCTCCCTCACAATCGCACATCAGCCTAGGCAAAAGAAAAATATCTAAACTCCGAGACAAAGGAGTCGCAATACTTAAATTAGAAGAGGGAAAATTTGCAACTTCCAAAATACTGAAATAATTAAGCAATTATCTGACTACTTTTCCGGTTTTTTTAAAAAGAGCCCTGGCAACTACACACCACACACAGCACACACACACACACACACACACACACCACACACCTACACACACCATATCTAACACACACCACACACACAGCCACACACACACACACACAGCACACACACACCACATCACACCACACCTATATTTTTACAATATATACCTGATACATATAATATAATTTACTATTATATATTGAAAGCAGATTACATATGGAATTCCATTGTAATGTATCTATAATATTCATATATTATCATACAGACTTGCTATATAGTCCTGTCAGATACTATATGATAGATATATATATTAGTATATAAAGCTATTTTAAAAGCAGTTTACTCCAGAGTAGGAGGGGGATTCTACTCAGGGAAAAAACAAGTTTTAATAATTTTTATCTTCAGGACAGATACTCTTGGGATAACGCTATTGTTTGCAACATACATTAACCTAAAACAGTAGCCTCCTGATGTCTAATATCCAACAAAGAGCACCAACTGACAACACTGAGAAACGCCAGTGCTTCGTCACACTGCAGAGTGAAGTATATATATAGGGAGAGCGTATAGATATATATATATAATCGTATATATTATAGACATTGAATATATTAGTATACATATATTATATATATCGATATCTATATATTATATATATATTAACCTACTAATCTGAAAATAAGTCGGGTGAGGAACCGAACGTGTACAGATGATGTGATTGTTACACAGTGCATATCATCATTAGATGCTCGTAATACGTGCGTTTTAATTCAACCTCTACATATACTATATAAATATATATTATATATATATAATATGAACCTAGGTGGTACTATGATATAGGGTATATACGTATACTATCGTATATAGTAACTTAGAGAATATATATATATACCTATATATAGTAATAATTCATAATATACAATATATCAATATACTTCTTTAAACCTTTCAATAATAATCTATATATCAAACTTTAAACCTGAAATTTTTTCAAGGTGACAAAAAATGAAAAAGATAAAAGGAAAGTTTCAAAATTTTAAAAATTAAACAGCGAAATAAAGATAATGTTTCTGATATTACGCCAATACGCTTCCGCCTGGAAAAGGCGAAAGAATCTTTGAGCAAAATTTCATTATTACTTTCGAATCATTTTTTAAGGTTCAACGATTTTGCGGGTTCCATAATGTTAATGCTTATTCTTCTGTTAGGTATTATTATATATATATTATTATTATTATATTATATTATTATTATATTATTATATTATTATATTATTATTATATTATATTATTAATTATTATATTATTATTATATTAGTGTTACACTCTATCATTATTCATTATATCATTTATCTTAGATTGGATATTATTTCAATAATCTATTATGATAAATTATATTTTATATTATTATTATGTTATTATTATATTATTATTAATTAATTTTTTTATATTATGTATTATTATTATTTATTATATTATATATTATTATCATATGCAATCCATGTAGCTCGTCTTCCTAACTATATCGTATTTAAGTATCTATTATCGCTATCACCTCGTGACCCGCCTTAGTCTGTACGTAGAAGAGTGCAGCTGAGGAATGGCCTGTCTGAGGCATCCATCACCAGACTTGTGCATGGGGCTATTTTTTTAAACCAATCAGAGTCACTTCAAATGTATTTATTATTCTTCTTGTTATTGATTATTATTATTATTATATATCTATTAATTATGTATTAATAGATATGATCTATACTATTCATGATTACTTTTAATAAGTATTATCTTAATATTCATGTCCAAGTATATTCCTGTATGTTACTTTTCAGCTTTAACGTATTGGATAGATCTTCTGCCCAATTGCACAGTGTACATTATTAATCTCTCATTTCGTAGTATTAGTGTACTCGATGCATCATGTAATGATTCGATTTATTATTTATTGGGCTATTCATCTTTAATTCATTCTAGTCCATATTATTTATTTATTATTATTGATCATTTATATTTTTTCACAATTCCATGAATAATTAGTATCCTATTTATTCGTATTATTAATTATTATTATCTATTTTTATTATATTATTATTATATATTATTATTATTCATTATTTTATTAATTAATTTATTAGTATTTATTATTATTATTATTATTATTATATTAGAATTTATTATTATAATCTAAAATATTTTAATCATAATTTTTTTATCATCATTACAATAGAAAAAACAAATAAATGGTATATAAACAAAAATAAAAAACAAAGGCAAAAAATACAAAGAAGTTTCTAATGTGTTGGAAAATAAAACAAAAGAATGATAAAATAACACCATGTGAAAAGTCTCAAGAACAAAAGCAACAAAATCCTGTATTCTAATCAGATAATAGAACCAAAAGAGGCAGTTCGCAAAACGAGAAAATCCAGTTGAAAATAGAAATTTAAGATTTTCCGGAATGATACAGGACCAAATATAACGTAAAGTAATCGTAATTTGATGAAAAATATTTAACTATCCTCAATAAAAGCAAAGCTTTAAACCTACACCTTAGCAGCACACAACATATTGTAAATATTATATATATATTATCACTAACACGATTCTATCACCGTCAAGCGAGCTGTGCTCCAGTTAACTTGCAACTCATACGAGTCATCATACCTAACACTTATTAATCCGTTAGGTATACCCTTCTACTGTCACTAATATAATAGTATATAAATACTAGGGTATAGTCATAGTTATATAAATATATAGTATATATTTCCGCTTGTATATATATACATATATATAGTTAATATAAAGCTGCACATGATCTTTTAAAGTATTAGAAGTTGTTGTATATGGGAGATGACTAGTTGGAAATATGTCGGGTAGTGATAAGAGAGAGAATTACACAAAAACTACTGAATGCAGTTATCCTTATGAAATCTACTATATATTATACTTAATCGATTCATTATACTACTCGTGCATAATAACATGACGTGAATTATCCATACCGCTGCACTATAATCGATCATATAGTATTAGTGGTATTATGGTCATACATACTCTATGACTTAGTATATAGTAATATTCTACTAATTTATTTATATAGGAGCGACGTAGTACTAGCTATCGTCGTCTATACTATTAATTAATTATATATATATATTTATAGCTAATAATATATTATATATATTATAATATAATATACTATATAATAAATGACAACTATATACTATATATATACTATCTATAATACCATAATACAGTTATAAATATAATAATATTATTAGTATAGTGTATATATTAGTTTAGATTTCTTAGATCTCTGCCCTCGGCTATTCGCGCATGATGCAAGTTTAAATGAGCTATATGACGGGTTGCACTTCATGTATCTGTTGAGATATGAACGAATCTGTGACTATCAGCTCTCATTAGTCAAGACACGGCAGAACGTTTACCAATAGGTCGAAAGAGACTGCATTTTAAATACGGTAACTTCGCCCTTCGGGGAATGTTATAGAGTGTCGCATACCTGATAGTACATAATGTGTATAACCTGAACCTTCTTTCCGAAATTTGTCTAATTAAAGATCTCCTACACCTTATCGACGGAACTATGCAACGGAACCGATCTGTCTAATTTATCCTCTCAGATATTCTAAACGAGGGTATCGATTCCCTTCTCGTATCAGTAATTACCTACGCTCGAGCTCCTGTTAGGATGCTTAAAGACTACGACGCCGTGATGCCTCAGCTGTAACCGCGACTGATGCGCCCTTGAACCATTCTTGATCTTTGTCGGCGTCTACCCGAGCTATGAAGCACCTCGATATAGTCGTATGGTAGTGGGACAAATCATAATTCAATATCTTACGAATACTAAATTATTTAGGTGGATCAGCCAAGAAAATCCAAATAAGCGTGAAGAATCATAACGAACAAGCTCATAATTGGACCTTGGGGATTGTCTGAGGCGACTTCACAGCATTCTGCCACCACCTCAGATTCGCTTTGCGTCTGTATTGCCGTATCCTTTACAGATGCATATGAGGAAGGGAAGTGTTCGGTCTTCTGCGTTGTAGTACAACATCCTCTTGAATTATGCTTCAGCCCGGGGTGTTAGCTAACGGGTCCATCCAATCTCTGAAAATGAAGTTAGTATTAAGGTTTTGAAGCGCTATTCAAGTCACAACCTGCTTTTTAATGCATGCGGTTATTGATGTCTTTAATGCTCTCTTATAATACTTATATCAATTAACTATTAAAGATTGAATGTTGGCTGCTCATTTGTACCTGCTAATCTGTCTGTCTGTTCTGTCGGTCTTGTCTGGATCCTGTTGGCTAGTCTGTTGTCTGTCCTGTTCTTCCTGTCTGTCTGGTCTGTCTGTCTGTCTGTCTTCATGTCTGTTCTGTCTGTCTGTCTGTCGTGTCTGTCTGTTCTGTTCTCTCACTCTCCTCTCTCGTCTCGTCTCTCCTCTTCTCCTCCTCTCTCTCTCTCTCTCTCTCTCTCTCTCTCTCTCTCTCTTCTGCTCTCTCTCTCTTCCTTTCTCTTCTCTCTCTCTTCTCTCTCGTCTCTCTCTCTCTCCTCTCTCTCTGCTCGGTGTATAATATATGATATACTAGTATTTATATAACTATAATTATATAATAAAAATAATTACTCATAATATACTAGTTTATATAGTTATAATAAATATAGATATATCTGTATATATATATTTCTGCCTAACAGTGTAAAATAACCCTAAAATCTTTTGAAAGTTGCTCTTACAGATTGTTGAAATACAACAAAGAAAGGGTTTAAAGGTTAAAGAAATATTTGAAATTCAAGAGTTAATTTAATTAAAATATATAAAAGCTTTTATATAGTACAGTTGATATCAATGTTAATTGAATAATTAATATAACAATTATTTAAATGTTATTTTAATTTGTAATAATTTCATATTTAAATTGTTATTTTCATCATGTAATGCTGGATCTTTGTGAGAGATAGTTTGGCTATTATAAACTATATTTCAGTATGGACTCTCTCTCTCTTCTCTTCTCTCTCTCTCTCTCTCTCTCTCTCTCTCTCTCCTCTCTCTCTCTCTCTCTCTCTCTCATTTGTGTTCTATCTAATCTATCTATCTATCTATCTATCATCTATCTATCTATCTATCTTATCTCGATCTATCTACTCTATCTATCTATCTATCTATCTATTAGAAACTTTGCTGGTACTTATAGAGAGTGTATATATTATCAATTTTTCTAGTTACAGTGTAGGTAAAAATCTTTGAATTAGCTTTCTTGTAAGTAGCTACATCAGCTTAGTATTACTATTTCAGTACAAAAGTTGAAAAGAAATCTCGATGGCTGGTTTAAGTGATTTTGGGAAACTCCCCAAAACTATAATTGAATGAAGAACAAAAGATAAAAGAGTGGCTGGTGTGATCTATAGCAAAATGAATGTCTGACCCATCGATAATTGGGACAAGATTTTGTTGAAAGTTAAATAGTACCCTTAAACGGTTATATATCCTACTACAATTTCAAATATGATACGTCTGCCACAAGTCCCGT
Source organism: Trachelipus rathkii (assembly GCA_015478945.1). NCBI lineage: Eukaryota > Metazoa > Arthropoda > Malacostraca > Isopoda > Trachelipodidae > Trachelipus > Trachelipus rathkii. The sequence continues at coordinate 8,473 of JABUQX010093774.1, read as the reverse complement.
GAAAACATTGTAGCTCAACTAATATAATGGGCGAGTGCTGTGAATGTCTATCATAGTTCCCAGACTTACCAGTTGACATTTGTGTAATATATTGAAAATAAACATATCAAAATCTAGAATAAGAACACTAATATGGTTATGTCAATTGAATTCTAAAGTAAGAAAGAATACCTCATAAAGAAGGCAACACTCTAGCACCAGGTATATATAAAGCAAAATGTAACCTAACCAATAATTATTAACATATTTAACATTTATTATCAATAAGTAGTAAACATTTGTATTTTACATTTTATGTTTATTTTTTGAATTTTAGATGAAGACTATAATTACACAGGGTTTTTATTATAAAAATACATTTAGCAATATATATATATATATATATATATATATATATATATATATATATATATATATATATATATATATATAAAACGCTGATACGTAAACTATCATATATACTTGGAAACAAAATAGTGAAATCCTTTTCCGTCATCACTTTCATCTTTGGTTCATAACGATATAATTAATCACCTTCCTCAGATCATTGTTCTTTCCAATAGTAAAAGAAAATAAATTGATAAGGAAAGAAGCACTCAGGCGAAATAAGAAAATAATATCCTCTACTTCCAGACCCTTAAATTCTTCATCAGTATTAACATTATCCTTCCTGAGTAACATTTTTATTGTTGCCAGGATTGGAGCAGCCGGTACACCTTGCGCAGGAACAAAACATTCCGTCCCCGCAGAGTCCATATTGCATTCTTTCACCTCCACAGATTTCTCAGGGACCCTAAGCATAAACAATAAATAGGAGAGAGAAAGAGGAGAGAGAGAGAGAGGAAAGTATGATACCCTAACAATAAATTTCAGTGTGAATAAACAAGATCAAAAAATTTAAAAAGCAAAAAAAATTAATTATTCAATAATATCGAACGTTTTTACGCATCGTACGTTTAGCAGCGCCCGGGACACAGCGACATGTAGGGATATTTCTGTAGTGCAAAAATCTTACCCGAAAAAAAAGAGAAACATTGTTAGGGCAAAGTAGATCCTTGTAGGTTAGTCGAAATTACCACCATCCCATAGGTTAAGTTGAGATTTACTGCATCGTCGATCCATATGGAAGAACAGGCCCACGCCCCTCTAAGTCTCTAGGCATGTTTTGCTATGTATGCACTGACAGAATCTATATGTGAAAAAAAAACAATACGGAACGTATTTTCCCCAGAAACATTATTTATTTTTACTCTATCTTAAATTCTTTCATGTATAAGCAGTAAAATGCATTTTCTTTCTCATGCAAAGTGAATGTTTTAGTTTACTTTATTTTTAAATTTTTAATATTTTCAAAAATCGAATCATTCTCGCCCCATCTTAATTAATTACAATTAATGTAAGAGTGAGATATATATATATATATATATATATATATATATAGGTGAGTATATATATATATATATATATATATATATATATATATATATATGGTGGAGTATATGGTAGAGGAGGAGTATATATATATAGAAAAGAGTAGTATATAGTATATATATATATATATATATAAAATAAAAAATTATAAAATGAGAAAGATCAAAGATTAGAGATTGAGAGAGAGAGAGAGAGAGAGAGAGAGGAGAGAGAGAGAGAGAGAGAGAGAGAGGAGAGAGAGAGGAGGAGAGAGAGGAAGAGATATAGGGTATGGTGAGAGGAGAGAGAGAGAGAGAGAGGAGAGAAAGAGAGAGAGAGGAAAGAGAGAGAGAGAGAGACAGGAGGTGAGGAGGAGAGAGAGAGAGAGGAGAGAGAGAGGAGGAGATCGACTGATAGAGGAGTGCCAGAGAAAGAGAGAAGTAGAGAGAGAGATATATAAAAGATAGAGAGAGAGAGAGAGAGAGGAGAGAGAGAGAGAGAGAGAGGGCAGGAGAGAGAGAGAGTAGAGGGGGAATGGACTGTTGACACATAATTCAACAAGGATTTGTGCATGGAAAATACTTAATGAATATCGAAGGAAAAGAATTCTAAGAAAAACTCAGTCAAGAACATGAAAGTTGAATCATTATTAAAAAAAAAATGAAAAAAAACAAATATAAAGAATGAAGATGGATTTAAAATAGACTTTGACACCAATCGGTTTCGTTCCATAAGCACAATTAGTGGGTGCTTGATGAGGAATTCTGTTGCAGTTTGGAGCGCAGTCTGACAGATTTGATCATAAAGAAAGATCTCTATATTTTATCGAAGCATAATAATAATACCTATATTAATATACATTAATACACACACACACAGCCACACACATAATAATAATAATAATAATAATACACAATAATAATAATGAATATATGACATTTAAAAATTATATATATATATATAAATATATATATATATATATATATATATATATATATATATATATATATATATATATATGGTATATATATATATATATATATATATATATATATATATATATATATATATAGTATATATATATATATATATATATATATATATATATATATATATATCAATTTAACTATGATAATGGTTATTTTGGTATTTCTTGAGTTCCACGTCCTCAAGTTTTATTTCTACTCTGTTGAAACTATAAAGACAAAAAATATGGAAATGCATCACAGAACGTCTACTGAAGCGCGGAATAATTCGAATTTAAAATAAGTTAAAACAAATGTGGATATCTGAACCCTGATTTTGAACATCGACTGTTGTACTGTTTCAATGTAATTGAATGAAAGGTTTTCAAGTAGGAGCTTGAGCCCTGATGTGATGTATATAAATATTTTTAGTGATTTTTGAGCTAAATTTTTTTTTATTCATATGATTTTTTTTTTTTTTTTTTTTGGGGGGGGGTATAAAAAACGATTTTGAAAATTACAAATCCATGATGCATGAGCGGGATTCTCTGTCCTTCGTAACCGCCCCCCCCCCATCCTGCCCTTCCAACCATTTCAGTGGCTGGGGGAAATAGTAATCACCACTCACAGATCGGAAGGTTCTGTGAGCTCTGACATTTCATTGCCTTTGTATCTCTATATTGCGTATCACATCGTATTACTTTTTTCTTTTTTTTTTCTTTTTTTTTTTTTTCTAATATTAAAAAAAAATCGTTCCAAAATTGCTAAAAATAGCAATATTTTACGATTTCATACATGATATTCAAGATCTACGGAAACCTGACATTCCACTAAATTTAAAACACAGGACAACCGAACAATCGTTGTGCAATTTTTTGGTATGCATATTCGCTTTTAATAGTAAAACTATTTACTTAATTTTTATGAATTTAATGAACAGATTTGTTATCCCGCGTTTCATTAGGCTCTGTAGAATGTATTAGTATATTTTGTCTTTATAGCTTCAATTATTTTAATTATTATTATTATTATTATTATTATTATTATTATTATTATTATTATATTATTATTATTATTTTGTTGTTGTTGTTGTTTTTTTATTATTATCATTATTTTATTATTATAATCCTTATTATTATTAAAATTATTATTATTATTATTATTATTATTATTATTATTATTATTATTATTATTATTATTATATAAATATTCTTATTACTATTATTATATCAATGTTGCTGTTGTGCTAAAATTTAACCTATTAATTTGTGAGCAACAACACTGAAGGTCTCCTTGACACGCGGACGTTCCCTTTACAACACACAACACACACACACACAACACACACACACACACACGCACACACACACCAAACGATCTTCTCGAAGAACACGATAAGAGGAATGCTCTTAAAAGTCATTCTATTCTATGTTTTTCATTTTAAGATCTCTCCTTCACATTAATAATAATAATAATAATAATAATAATAATGATAATAATAATAATAATAATAATAATAATAATAATAATAATAATAATAATAATAATAATAATAATAATAATAATAATAATAATAATAATAATCATAATAATAATAATAATAATAATATAGCGTTCCGAGTGCATGTGAATTTGAAAGAAAGTGGGCAAAGTCGTTCACCAACGTGAACGAATCATATCTGAAACATTCACTAAAAATGATTCAATTGAAAAACGAGTAAAATCGTCTAAATGGTCGATATGCCATAAAAAAAATTTCGGGTGTTCAAAGAGTCGACAAATAGTTTCCTTAGAGTAAAATGGTCAACAGCATTTTCAATAAGGCGTCCAAATCGTCGACACATTGAAGCTAGTACCAAATGGTCGACAGGTAAACGGTCGACATTTTTACAAAATATCTGTCGACCATTTTTCCTAACAGTTTGAATGTGTCGATCGTTTGAACATTTTGTTTTAAAAATGTGTCGACATATGTGAAAGATCAAAATTTATTTTGTGATATTTATATATTTCTTAACGAATCCAACAAATATACTTTAACCTAACCCAATCTAACAACCCAACCTAACCTAACCTAACCTAACCTAACCTAACCTAACCTAACCTAACCTAACCTAACCTAACCATAACCATAACCATAACCTAACCTAACCTAACTTAACCTAAATGGATCGATGAAATTAAAGTTATAGGCATATATTTGTCAAAAGATATGTCGACGATTTGGACACCTTATGAGAAAATGTTGTCGATTATTTTCCTAGTCGATGATTTGGACACCTGAAATTTTTTTTTTAATAGCGTGTCAACCCCTTCACTCGACCCTTTTCCCTGTCGACTATTTGGGTTAGTCCCCGACACATTAAATTGTAAAGATCAAATTGTCGACAGCCATCTTTTGACAAATATAACCCTAATTTTAATTTATCATTCATACATATACATATTACATATATATATATATATATATATATATATATATATATATATATCTCAGATTCACAACACAAAACTAAATCAAGTGAGAGAGAAAGAGGAGAGAGGAGAGAGAGGAGAGAAAGAGAGAGAGAGAGGAGAGAAAGATATTTACTGATATGAAATTTTATACTTATAATTAATAGCAAATAACAAAATATAATCCTGCACAATATATATATATATGAGAGCATATATATATATGTATATATATATATATAGAGAGCATATATATATATATATATATATATATATATATATATATATATAGAGAGTATATATATATATATATATATATATATATATGAGATATAGTGAGAGCAGCAGCAGCAGCAGAGAAAAGATGGAATGGAGCAGGCAAAAGAAAAAATAACGCAGGAACAAAACAAAAGTTATAGATAAAGAAACTAGCTTTTAAATAAGTACATATATTTATTATTTATTTATTTATTATTATTTGTTCATTTACTTTTAGGGGGGATTGAAAACTTAAAAAATAAATTTTATTGAAAGAAAACAGAACACGTTTACTTGTTATCACTCCTTTACCTTGTCTCTCTCTCTCTCTCTCTTAAGCATACATATATATATATATATATATATATATATATATATATATATATATATATATATATATATATACTGTATATATATTTCATTGGCGTAACATTATTTTAAGGGCAGTTGATCTCTATGACACTCAAATATAAATCTGCCTCTTTTAATGTTCTTATTCATTAGTAGAATATTACCTACTATTTATTTACAAGGAATTACTTTTATTAATTTTTTTAGTTTTTTTTATTAAGAACTGATGATGATCGAAACGTTTTAATTAAATGTTAAACGATCGTGCTTTCTTTGTGTTTACTACACTAACTCCGGACAAGAATGTCTGGGCTGTGAAATGGCACGATCTTTTCTCTCTTTAGTGGCATTCTGGCGTGATAATCAATGAGCGACAACTATCATCATCAACCACATATCTCAAAAACTACAATAGCCATTGAAAAAGCACAATGTCTAATTATTTTGTATGGAAAACAAAAAAAAAAAAAAAAAAATATATATATACATATATAGTATATATATATATACATATATATATATATATATTAGCTGGTTATATTTTGAATCCTTATAAAATTTTAGATAGGAAATGTAAAAAATAAAATAAAAATATTATTGCTAATAATTTTAGTAATATGATTATATCATTAGAGATCCTTCCTTTTATTGGTTACTCGTTAAAATAAAGCACTTTCATTAACTCATGTTTTACTAAAGAATACCCTGGCACGCACTGATGTAGAAAGTCAGTTCTCTTGGCCTGGGAACTGATGGGGTGACCACTCTCTGAGTGGTTCCTGAACCCCGCTCTTTGGTATTTAGTGTCGCGGGGGTTCCTCTCCGCCCTCCCTAACGGGGTATGGGAAACGTCCCCCCCCTGTGTTCCCGTCGGCTCGAGCCCCTATTCTGCCGTGTGTGTAATACTCCTACAAATAATAATATATATATATTGTATATTGATCCTAAAAAAAGAAAAATAGCCAATATTACTTTTATTTATTTACTACTACTACATTTTCCTAACTAAAATTTTTTTACATGATTCAAAAATATTCCTTTAATAGCTGTAGCTATTGTAGTTTTTGAGATGTTTTTTTATTTTTATTTTTCATTTTTATTTTTTTTTTTATTTTTTATTTTTGTTTTTATTCCAGTTTGCAAAATAAAATTTTGCCAGTTCCAAAAATGTATTGCATTTTACTGTAACTATTGAGCCATAGAGAATATTGATCGATGATACTTGTCGAAGTTCAAACCAAATATCACTGATTTTATTATTCTTATTAGGATAAGGAGGCTACAAATGCGGAAAATACAAACCTTCAATAAACCTTTAAGATGAATAATAATCAAATACCGAATGGATGAATATGTTATTTTGGCGAATGTTCGTTATTCGGACTTTTGTCAAAAATAATGAAAATGTTTTAATTGCGCCTGTAAAATGAAACATCAGAGAATGGATTCGTCTTTTAAAGATTGCTGAAAAGTTCGGATAACAACCCATGTGTGTAGCCGCCTTCTATTACCGAAATATTAGGCTGACCATCTGTATATATATATATATATATATGTATAGTTATATTATTACATACAGATATATACATATACATATACATATGAGAAAGAAAGAAAGAGGAGGAGGAGAGAAAGAGAGAGAGGAGAGGAGAGAGAGAGGAGAGAGGAGAGAGGAGGAGGAGAGAGAGAGAGGAGAGAGAGAGAGAGAGAGGAGAGGAGAGAGAGAAAGAGAGTGAGAGGAGGACATGGACTGGTCCCTAGATGGGGGGGTAGTGGAGAATGGAAATAACAGGACAAAGGAAGGAGAAAGGAATGAATGGAAAGGATGGGACAGGATGGAATCCCATTGCATCTCTTCAATGTGCGGGTTCATCATCTGAGCAAAGCCCACAACCATACCTCCTCACAAAAACACGCCTTTCACTTCTGTTATGCACCATTCTTCTCGCCTCTGCCAAACTCACATTCCTCTCTTTCAGGCATTCTTTTACTCAGTTTACTGACTCAATCCACTATTCCTTCGTTCTAACAACCTATCGATTCCCAGCACATTTACCACCATACATTCGTTTAACCAACCGAGTATCATCCATCCTTTCCATATGACCAAACCATCTCAATGTACTCTCGTTTATTCTCTCATTTACGCCTTTCTTCACACCACACAACTTCCTAATACTTTCATTGCTAATTTTATCAATTCTTCTCACACCTAACAAACCCCTAAGATTGTCCATATGAACACTTTGTACCTTAGATCTATACATCTTATTCCAGACCATAATTTCACTACTATACATTAATTCAGGTAACAACACACCCTTATGCAAAACCCTAACGCACTCAAGACTTAGTCCTTCACATCCACAAAGGATTTAATTGCATCAGCCACCTTCCTACCATTGAAGACTTTCCTACTACATTCTGCATCATTCGTTCCCTTTTCATCCAACATATATCCTAAATATTTAAAATCAGATACTTGTTCCAATTGCTCCAAATCTAACATGACTTCACCATCACACCGTGGACTCTCCTCACTCACTACAATAACCTTACTCTTATTCACATTTACATTCAAAATCCCTCCTTTTACATACTCTTCCAAACCCCTCTACCAATCCTCTCAAACTCTCTTCAGATTCAAAACACAAAACCAAATCATATACTATATATATATATATATATATATATATATATATATATATATATATATATATATATATATATATATATATATATATATATATATATATTATATATATATATATATATATATATATTATTATTACACATTACATTATTACATATGAGCAACAAACATAATATTATTATTATTATTATTATGAAAGAAATATTATTATTATTATTATTACATATGAAGCATACATATTATTATTTATTACATATACATGCATACATAATATTATTATGATATTTCGAAGCGGCGCACGAAATCCAAAGCGAAAGGTTTCAATGATTAAACGAAAAACGGTTAAACAATCCAAATCCAGGTCCGAACGAAGCACAATCAA
>JABUQX010093773.1:0-25000 GCA_015478945.1 Trachelipus rathkii | reverse complement strand
ACGAAGCCAATTTCAAATATAATTCAAATAATATTAACAAAATGATAAAAGAAATATTTTTTGTGTCTTTTTGTGCTTTCACATAGGCTTGATCGGGAGAATAGTAAATAAGCTGAAGCTTTTTTTTTTTTTTTTTAAATTTGATATATGCACATAAGTTTAACAGAGACGTCATATATATTATATATATTATAGTATAATATATATATATATATATTATGATATATATATATGTTTCTTATATAGAAGTATATTTTATATTATATATATATATATTATTAATGATATATATAATATTAGAAGTTGGTTTCACTAAAGTTAGGAGAAAATATTTAAGGAGTTTTTTTTTTTTTTTTTTTTTACGTTCGTTCGAAATTTAAAAAAAAAAATTATTCCACCCATTTACACTAGGAGGCTCGAGCCGACGGGAGATAAGGGGACGAAGTCCCCCCCGTCGTCCACCGCGGAGGACGAGAGACCCGACTCCTGCCGACCTTGCGTTTACCCATAGGGTATTCCTATTAAGTTAAAAAAAAAAAAAATTTACTTCCAAAAAACTTATGGTATTACTTTAACTAGTCCCATTTATCTCGTTTGAAAACACACATGGGAATTATTTTATAATATGTTACGAAATCAACTTTAATTTTAAGAAGGAAGGGTGCATGGAAGAGTCAACTATCTAACTGAAGTTATTTAATTAAAAAATTCACACGTTTCTCTATTCCTCTATGATCTATTTTAGCTTCTATCAACAAACGGATGGACACTAAAATAGCCATTATTGTGAAGCATAATGAGTTGGATCCTCGTTTTGTATCTTTGGAACGTGTTTAAACTAAGGATGACGAAGTAACGCATCTCCGCACAGCTTATAACTCTTCATCTTTTCGCACCGCACCAAAAGGCACCATAATCTTTTTACAACCTCAACACCCCGCACCAAGACTCACCATTATTTTTTACAAACACACCGCACCAGGACACCGAAATTGTGTAGTACACCAAACCAGTTTATCGGTCAAACCTAGTTCAAACCGGGGCAAAATAAACCGGTCTCCAATACAATCTTACAGACATCTTTTCAAAATTAAAAGATAAATAATTACCAAAAGAAATCCGACGACTCGTTATAGTCTAGCAATAAAAAAATGTTTTTCAGAGTTAATTTTATTGAACAATTACTTTTTCTTAACTCTTATAATAGTAATAATAGAGCAATTTAATCTAATTATGATAATTGAGGATAAGCTTATGTAATATAGCGATGATATATAACCGATTGGAAGATATCGACTACGTGGCCTTTACAAGATGCTTATGTTGGACAAAATTAGAAACATATATATTCAGTTGAGGTTTATATATTATATAATATACCCTCTTATTTTGTTTAAATTTTAGAGCTATATATTAATATATATATTGTTATTGATAACTACGTTAATACTATATATACCTTATATAGCATGGAGTTGCAATACTAAGTAATAGATTTATATTAGCGAATCATTTATGCCTAGTACATTATTAATATGATCATTATTTTTATATTTATTTATACTTTACTATTTATCATAATGAGATATAGTGTATATATTATATTTAATAATTTAATATATATATTTCTTTCTATATATTTATATATATTTATGATTATTATTATATCATAATACCTATATACTATTATATAATATATATTATATACAATATCTTATATATATAATATATATATTCATATATTATAATATATTAATATTATATGTATTATATTATTATAATATTACTATATATATATATATATTATATATATAAATATTAATATTAATATATTAATATATTCTTATATACTAATAGGTACTAGTTTCGACATTAATAATATGTTATAATTAAATCGATTATGAATATCTACTGTTAAATATATAAAATAATATATATTTATAATAACAAATAAAGTTTAAATTAGTATAAATTTTTCAAACCTAATTAAATAAAACTTATATATAATATATATATAGTATAATATATATACTTCCAAAAACTATGAAAAAAATATGTTCTTAGAATTTAAAACTTATATAAATAATTATTTATATATAAATATATAAATTTATTTGGCGCACAAAATTTTCTATTTTTTTTTTATAATTGGGAATTCGTTTTATATTTAAGTAAATAATCCAATTTAATTTATTCTCCTTAATAATATGATAGAAATATAAAATAAAATATATATAAGTTAATATTTATCCAATCTATGTATTTTGAAATGAAATTTTAATTAATATATATATAAATATATTATATATATATTTTTATATATATATTATTAATTCATTATATAATATAAAAAATTATTTAAATATATTAAAATATTATATAAACAACATATAAATATATATACCTCGTATTTTATAAATATTATATATATATATTAATTAATATATTATATATTATATTAATATATAGTATATATATTATATATATTATATATCTATATCTATATATATTATATATTTAATATATTATTCTTTAATATATAATATATATAATAATATTAAATATATATATAGCAAGATATCTCTTTTGTATATTTATAAGTTTTATGTATTAGTATGTTTTATATATTATTATGTATTTGCATGTTTTATATATTATATAAACTGTAATAATAAAATTTAATACGTAGTGTAATATCTGAGTATATGTAGTTGTTATTTAATTTTATTTAATTCCTTTTTTTTTTTTACATAAAACACAAAAAAAAAGCAGAATTAATATTTCTGAAAATGACGCTTCACTATATATTATATATATATGTTTATTATATATTTTAATATTATTGTATTCATTGATAATTATATTATTTGATAATCGTATTTTACATATTATTGTTTTTTGTATGTAATATATTTTAATAATTATATATATAATAAATATTTAGTATATATATAAATATTATATTATTATTAATATATGTATATATATGGATTAATTATATATATATATTATAATATATTATAATATATATATAATATATTATCTATATATATAATATTAATTATATCTATTTATTTAAAGTATATAATATATTAAATAATATAAATATCTTATTTTTTTATTTTATATTAATTTTATTTATTTACCTACACAATCGGGGGAATAATAGGTTATAACTATTTTATGTTTTTTCCTAGTAACCTAAGTGGGCCTACATTATATCAAAGTGGAAATAAGGTGCAATACCGTTATATTCAATGGTGTCTAACGTAATCACAGCCTATCAGCCTGGTAAATACAATAGTTCAAGATATTCCAGTCATACAGTTAGTGAGCATGGCTATGAGTACTCTGGGAGCTCAAGACCTACATTGTGAGTTAGAGGCGAATAAGGGATGTAGGTGCTGTATTGTATTTATAATAAGTGTTGTACCAGTTGTTATGTGTTAGGCTATGGATGGTGTGATTTGTTAAGGATATTATTGAGAATTTTAGTAGATGTAATTAATATAACTAACTCACTTATGTATACGATTAATATGTATTAGAAATTTACATATATTGATAAATCTCCTATAATACAAAGGCTATTTTTTAGTTAGTTACGTACCTGGTGACTATGATTCAGCAGTAAATTCTCACGTATTAGATACGTAGGTACTATAGAACTCAACTAGTACCTTAAAACGTGCTAATATAACTAGCATACTCAATATACGTACCCACTGTGCCGCATCGCTGAGAGCAGTGGGCATAATATTGAGTAGTCTATTTCTAGTAGGGAGAACTATCTTAATTGGTTGGGTGAGCGACCTAAATGTATTAATAGTTAATATATATCTATAATTATTATAATATATATATTAATATATATAATATATATATACTATAATATATATTATATATATTATATATACTATATAGTATATATATATTATCTATTATATATATATAAATATATATATATATAATTAATATTATTTTTATATTAATGATAAGTATATTATATCTATATAATATATAATATAATATTTTATTAGCATATTGGGTAATTTAAAAATTTATTTTGGTTATTATAAACATATAAAACTATGCAACAATCATTTTTTCTCTAAGAATACAATTAGCATAACAGGGAAATGGAATAAATTGTTGGAATTAGCTAAATATTTATTGCGAGTAAACTGTAGAGAAAGAAAATTTTAATAACATTACAAAATCCCGCTTTGATTAAATAGCGAAAAGGATAATTTTATTGGAATCTATTGTAATTTCAGTTAAGGAAAAGTAAAAAAATATATAATAAAAAATAAAATATATAATATAATATATAATATATATGGTATTATTTTTTTTTTAGGAGTCTATCGAGGGACTTTAATTTTATTTATATATATTATAATTTGAAGGTAATTTAACTAATAGGACATATTGATAGGGGGCTTATCAGAGCGAACGGGGATATAAAGGGGGCGAAAGTATATATTTCCACTCATACCGTAGGGGATGAGGAGCGGATGGATACATAGTACCGCGATCATATATTATCTATACAAATATATAATCAAAAGATAGCGCGGGGTTCGGAGACCTTACCCCTGATGATAGAGGGGGTAATATTAGTCATATACGTAGTTCCCGAGGAGCCTAGATAAGAGATACTAATAGATACTCCTGCCATCAGGGGTGATATACTTATAGAGGTAGTAATTTCTATATAGTAAATATAAAAGAAAAACAGAAATTATAATCAAGTAAAGTATTCGATTTAATTTTTACTGAGTAAACTACAATAAAGTTCTATAATATGGTTACTCTATAATAAATAATTAACATAATATATATATTATTACATTATATTTTTTTATATTATATTTATTTTATATTTTTTTTACAATGTTATTTTATCATATTAAAATTTTTCCCAAGGGATTATTCTAAAAATGTATTTTATCTCTTTTGATGTGAGTCTATTGCTAATATTTGAGATATAGTATATATTGTATTTTTTTTTTTTTTTTTTTTTTTATTTTTTTATATTTTTATTGTACTCAATTTATCCGCACTAAAATTGAATCAAAGTAAATATCCAGCAATGTATTCTTTTCCCTGTATGTACTTTGACAAACTCTTCCAGATATAAAAGTAAACCTAATGTAAATACTTTTTGGTGATAATAGGTTAAATTTGCTCAAACTTTAGTATAAAATTTCTCCTTTTATTTAAAATTAAAATATTGTCACCATGCCTATTGTATTTGTTCTCAGCATATGCGCTGCTGCATATGTCAGGAACTGTAATTATAATTGTTAGTCAAGATTTGAGTATATTGTCAATATATTGGATTTTCTTATATCTCATATATAAAGAAAAACTTATTTTAAATGTAATGGTAATCATGTTATTATCGAATATTCTAAATTTTCAAATATATTGATTTTATATTATTCTGATGTTTGTTTATTAGATAGTATAGTGACAATTACCTCGCGTGTACTACGGTTTAACGGACATTTACGGATAGATAATTCAATAACTTGAGAAAAGGTTGCTAGATGATATATAATATATATAATATTTATATAATATATAGTATATATATTATTATTATATTAAGTTAAATATTATAATATTCTTTTATATTATATATTATTACTATATATATATATAATTATATTATTTATATAATATTATAATATATTTATATATATATATATATATATATATATGTATATATATATATATATAATATTATTAATAAATATCTATATATATTATATATATATATATATATATATATTTACTTTTTTAAACGGTTTTATTTAAAAATAACTATAGCTACCTTTTAAATTACTGATGTATCGGATTTCAGCGTTATAAGCTATCAATAAACCGTGACTTACTATATATATTTATACTGAACTAAATGATTTTTCATGAAAAGTTTAATCGATTACTTAAGTATGCATAGTCTGACATAATGAAACATCAACAGTGCCCGTTTATATATTTACTTTAAAAAACTATAGAGTATAATCGATATAGTGATAAAGTACATTTCCTAAGTAGCCACAGGTCAGTACGACACTATTATGTATATCTAAGTTATCATGTCGTATGCAGTTAGAGAACTAGAAACTAGAGAAAACTATTAAATTATCATTTTATCATTTCTTATTACAATACCAAATTAATACTAAATTAATAATTTCGCTCAACTAACATATATTTTTTCAGTAATACCGAATTATTTTTCTATCAGAATAACCTCTTAGTCAACAATCTTTATCAAGATAAAATTGCTAATCTAAAATAACATATTTTTTTTTATTATCTCAAAGAATGATTGCTCATATATTTTAATTTTTCTCAGTATTTTCGTTTCTTCTTATTCAAAAACTATTTTTTCTCAGTGATAATAACGATCTACGATATCGTTTTGTATTTTCTTTATATAATTGCTTTATTTTAGTTGTGTGTATTATATTCAGTATAATTATTATTATTTGCTCACTAGGTGTTTGCATAATAAGCTAATAAAGAAAAGATTAATATATGTAGTTGAAAACATGCAAAAAACTATTCTTAAATAAGTGTATAATATTAGAGGGTTTAATTCTGGTAGGCTATTGATATCGAAATTATGATTTGCTATATAGTACTTAACACGAATGTTATTATTATAATGAAATAATGTAATTGGGAATTGTGGAATTCATATATACAAACAGCTTTGTAAGTAGGTCTCGTAATTTCGTAAGAGGTGGCTGTTTTTGGTTGTATTCAATTCTAGAGATATATAATGATTGGTTATTAATAATATTGCAAGAGGTAAATATGTGAATATACTTATAAATGGTGGGGAGATATCTTTCATCATCTGATGTTAATATAATATCTGAAATATCATAAGTGTAAGGTACTGTGTTTATATAAGTTACGCTTTGACACTTATATTGAATGATTATACTACATATAATACGATAGAGGTCCTATATGCATTTTACTGTTTTTACGTATATAGTATAGATATGACTTACAGTACTCAAACACCAGACATATATCATGATGATCACATTTATATAGGACTAATATTATAATATATATTATAATATATATATATTTATTTTAGTAACATACTTTTGACATAAGTTGGGTTTCACAACGTATTTTCAAGGTAATAGTTTTCCCCGATTCGGGAATGTTCGCTTTAAGTTGATAAATGACCAATAGTTAGATTGACATGGCTTTCTACGAACATTGTATGCATGAAATATTACTCCGATTAGAGACTAAACTGTCAAAGGTATGATCAACTATGTGTAATCGATCAATATACAGTATTATGTATAGTAAAAGACGTTTAGTGTCTACTATCTAGTATATTATATATATATGAGAATTATTTCTTCACGCCTTACTAAAATTTCTGCTTATATATATTTAAATATTTCCATCTCAGTATACATGTAGATGTTTAGAGTGTCTTTTTATAGAATTATTTACGAGTCACAGTAGTGCCGCTTAGTGAGTAATACTTTTACCGACTATTCCGAGGTATTTTTCATTGTGGCTTTTTCGTAGGATTTCGTAATCAATTAACTTTTTATTCGAATGAACCCTTATTTTTGCCGCTAGAACTAGTTGGAGATTATAATTTTGATTATTCTATATGGTTAATTTATTTAAGACACTTTTTTTTATTTATTGTTTATCAAAATAATAATTGTCAACATAGAAAATAATTTCTCTAATTACGTGTCATTATTTATTTTTACCAGAATAAACAATTGTTATAGTATTCTTTTTTCTATATTTGCTTTATCTGCTTGAAAATAAATCAGATCCTCTCGCATTCTTCCTCTTTCGCACGCTCCTCTCTCACAGCTTCGTTTTATTAGCTCATTATTTCTCCAAAAGATACATAAATGAATATTATATTTGTTATTCGCCTCTTTTATGAATTAGATCATAAGTTACTTAATACATGTTGGTAACTCGTAAGCATATACACAATATTAATATATAATATACTATCGTTTTCTGTTATAAAGTTAGTCCATTAAGTCGGCAATATCATTCTCCATTCGCGGCGTAGATGCTGTGTTTGCTTTAGCTCGTGGAGTGGACCGGTGTGTCGAATATATTATATTCTTTTTCTGTAACTCGCCTTGAGATAATTATTTCTTTCCTGAAATGGGTTATAATCTCTTTTCTTAAAAGGTGTATAATCTCTTTTCCTGAAAGGATATAAAATCTCTTTCCTAAAGGTGTGATAATCTCGCTTACATTAATTATTCTTGGTGTGTCTGTAATCTCTTTAATCTCTTTTCTGTAGAATATACATAATTCTATATTTTATATCATTAAACTTTGAAGACCTGTATTAGATAGACACATATTTACTATATATACTTGCAATTGGAACATAATTCGGATCATATATATGATTTATCATAGTATTTTATATTCATATAATAATTATATATCTATATCATATATATATATTATCTTATATATATATATTTCTTATTATATTAATAATATTTATTTATTAATTATATAATTTAATATATATTATAATATAATATATATTGTATAAAATAATCTATATTATATTATTATATATTATATATAATATATATTATATATATAATTATATAATACATATATATAATATATTATAATATGAATCATATAATAATAACATTCACATATATAAAATTGTTAAATTATAATAATTATTATATGTCTTATTATAGCTCAATCATTTTATAGATAAATATTACATAAAATTGTTAAGTTAAAAAATATGAAACAAGCTTATTTTTAAAAAATGTAATCAAAATTTACGTCATAATACAAATAAATTTTAGAAATAATATTAAATACTATTTTAAAATTATTTTACAAATGTATTAAATAAAATATATAGATATAATATTTTATATAAAAATGATTCCTTTTTTTGTAAATTCGCTCATTTTTAGTAATATACTTATAATCATTGTCATTATTAATATATAATAATATCATATTCATTTATATATATAATTATTATATTTATATATCTATTATTATAATATTTATTATATTATATATATTTATATAATTTATAGTATATAATATTAGCAGCCTTTATTCAGCCGTTAATGTACTGTATACTGCGAGATTTTCCAGCGAAGCATAACTGGTTGAATGCTATGACCTAATTAAAGAGCCCAAATAATAAATTAGATACGAACATACATTAATTATAAAAAAATTGTATGTTTATAATATGATAGTAATTAGTTAATTACTACTTTATTATATCTATCGATTGATGTATCTATTATTTTTTACAGTTTTATTTACTAATAACTATAAATGTGTCTGGTTATCACATCTTAAGGTTCTGTTATTTTTTAATTTTGCCAAAGATTTAGTGGAGGGGCACAGTGCTCACTAACTACCCTGACATCCGCGGTACTGCTAAAACGCAAAGAATTAATTATCATAATACCACTAAACTATAACTGACTTTTTTTATTATATATTTCTTTTAATCCTTTATAATTCAATATAACTATCTCAAGCTGGGTATGAGATCTAAGTTACTATACAGCTTAGCAGTTTTATTTATTTTACTTACATTTTTAACACATCCGATATATCTTTTATATCATTATAAATGCTAATTATTTTATTATATATTTAAGATATTTATATCATTCGCTAACTTATAGTCAGTGTACTTAACTACCATTCTTAATCCTATAAATATCTGTAGTCTTGGCGACGTTTGCGCCCTAGCCTTTGTATGACAGGAATAGCGCTATTTTAACCTTGGAAAATTATAGTTCTAATATGGATAGCACCAGTAATGCCCTGTGTACAAGTTTATAGAAATGTTTTTTGTAAGTGTTGTAACTTTGAAAGGAGATATCTTCCCCTGTCCGATGAATTGTATGGTGAGAACAGAACTCGTAACACCCGTGAGTGATTATGAAGTGCAAATCATTATTGGTTTATAATTAACACGCGATTAAGTATTAAGACTACTACGGATAATTACATATTACCGATAACTACGTAGTATGTTATTACAGTGCGTATATATGACATATGCGCGTATAGCAGCGAGTGAGACTGGTAGTACACTGAATAGCTCAGCGCGTACTAGACTCATAGGAACTAGTCGTACGTATCTTAGTAACTAATATAATAATTATACTAAGTACCTATATACAATTAGCTAATTTATTATATAATTTTATTATATTATTTAATTATAATTATATATACCGTATATATTTTAATATATAATATAGTATATATAATATTAGTATATATTGTCAAATAGATTATCGATTATATCTCATAGAGGAACTATCTATAGCCTCTGTATCATTACGCACTATAACTCGTAACCTCGTACATCTCTGCTGGTCTTTAGGGAATGCCCAGTTGCCTTCATGATTAAAATTACATAGTTGATTAGAATTAAGGCTAATCTTAATCTGCAAACTCGAAACTAGGCCAACATGTCCACCCTTTATATAATATTTAAGAATACAAGTGTGTGGATATAATATATATATATATATTAATAATATATATATATACTAGTATAGAATACGTATCTTATTATATATACTAGTATATATATATAAATTATATATACCAGTATATGTATTTTACACCTATAATTATATATATATATATATATTTTAATATATTATATACCTGACTACTAGTATATTTATTAACCAGCACCTATATCCATTTCGATTTATTCATGTCTCCGCTAGCCTCGTCCTGCTGGTGTCTCCGCTTTCTTCTTTCTTACTTTGCCATGTCCTACTGTGCACGGTTTTCTAATCCCTCTCTTAGTCAAGGTATATCCTATTAAGGCTGGGTATCTCGCTCCCAGACGCTATTTTCTCTCTATATATCGGTGTATAATATATTATTCTCAATTAGCGTTACATGCGCAGACTCTTTCACGCTTAAAGAGCTTAATTATTATAGAGCGTTATCACCGTTAGAATATTACATTAGAACCATACTTTTACAGGGTGAGACAGCATATATTGAAATAGCGTCTCGTACAATACACACATGTTATAATGATGAAGTTTTATGATACCAGGGGTCTATTAAGTTTTTTGTTTACCAGAGCAGCATTGTAATGTTCTTTGTTTCAGTTAACTTATGTGAGTGTATATTATTATTGTATTAGTTAATAGTCCCACGCATGTTATTTTGTTATAAGTTTCAAAAATCTTGTTTATCTTCTTGCTCAAGCCTGTTTCGCGATCAACCTTCAAAAGTCTGAAAAAAGGATAGCGTATGAATAGTTGATTGACCCAGAGATGAAGTCGCTCGAAAATGTAGAAACCTAAATTTGTGAACGGTATATACACCCAGATGCTAGGTGGGATAATAGTTATGTAAACAGTTCGATTCTTCATCGGTAAGTTAGCGGTAAAGTTTCTATAGTGAGAGGTTATATAAATTGCGTACTTATAGGTTGTAGGTATAGGCTAGGCTTCACAGTTTATATAGGTTTATAGGCAGGCGTTCGTCTGTCCCCGGTTGAGTAGAGTGATTACCAATACAACAAATTACTGATTTCGTTCTCAACCTTCATTCAGGATTACTTAGACGGTCGAGGTCATCCACCCTATTTTTATCTCGAGATTTCTTTAATATTTCATTTCTCTTAAATATTCTTCCTCAATGCAGTCCAACTCAACGCATATATTTGACTCGGGAATGGACTCGCATACTCCTTAGCTAAAGATGCATTTTTCAATTGAGTAGAAGACTTCTGTTCTTTTCAGACAGGGAGACTGGTTCATCCACTCACGAAGTGTCAATGGTGCGCGTAATAAGGCGCTGTTTGCCTGCCTTCTAAAGCCTGTTGTGGGCTTTGGGCCGAAAGCTTGCATATACATCATAAAAGACCCAGACCATCTTACACCCTTCGCCGCAGTTGGATATTTTTTTTCTGTTTCTGCTCTCCCGGTCCCTACGGAGAGCAATATCCATTGGTTGGGCGATATTGGTATTAAGCTGCGAATAAACGAGGGGCAGAAGAGCTATTGGGCTATTTCATGAGAAAATAGAATTAAAAATTGTAATTGATTGACAATCGCTCTTAATAGATATGATATTATCGATAAGAAATAGTTCGAAATTTAACTGATTGATAAGAGACACTGTTTGGAGGCATTAAGTTGATATAATCTGGAAAGTTATAAGGCATAAAAATAATAAACAACATTTGTACACCAGCTAGCAATATCTTCGTTTTTCTGACCTATTTCTATTTAATATTATTTAATGTTCCATCGTCTTTACCGTAGGTTTATCAGATCGTACTCAAATGTTAATATTCATAAGTTTCTTTGTTTAATAAATTGTTGGAAAAGAAATTTTAACCACATTACTAATAGAGGATTTGTTAAATGAAGAAATGAATGTGATTTTTATATAATTAGTATAAAGATAAATAATTATATGTTGTTAATTGATCAGTATGAAATTGTGAATTAATAAACATAGACACTTAAGTGTTAAATGTATTATGTGATTATGAATTGTAAATGAATATAATAATAATAATAATAATAAGTAATAATTATGGTATTATGCACATCATAGACTTTTGTAATGTCTAAACGTTTATCAGTCTGGATACTTAAGTGATGTATGAAAAGAACATATCTCATATGAGATGACCTTTATTGATGAGAATGTTAGTCAATTCATTATAGTTATCCAGATGGTGGGGCATCTTGTTTGAATAGATTTGGTCAGCTTTGTTTAAGGAATATTATATGTTTGATTAATTAGTGCTTATACCTGTTATGTACTATATGCTCGAAAAGTGGGAATAATATCGTGATATTGTATTGTAATCGTATGGCTGTCAACTATTAGAATTTTTCCAGTATGTATTATAGTACTATTATTTTCATTGTACTCATGGTTTAGTTATTTATTTACTTTATTGACATTTATTTACCTAGTTGCGGTTATGATTTGTTTAGCTTTATTAATGCTTAAAACTTTGTGGTTAAGCTATATTATATGATAGGTAGATTATATATTATTAAAGAAATATTTTTATGTTATGTTTAGTCTCAAATAGTTAACTTGAAATATGATATGTAATCAAATAGCTTCAATAGATCCATGCGGGTGGGACAGGTAGGGGACTGCTGGGATATGTGGTGGTATATTTATTATCATGATTACTTAAACGTTCAAAAATAGTTAAATCTTTTGACCATCTGTAGTATATATTTATTACTTGGGCCTAATAGATATGAGTGTATTCGATAGTTATATTTATGTAATTGTTTTAATCAGGATCTATTTATTAATCTCTCCTCATGTTTATAAATAACACGACCTATTTTTTTTTAGTGTTTTATTTATTTAGCTTCCACTGTTTTCCCTACCTCCGATTTCATTAGCGTCGTAGTTTAATCATTGATACTACTTTTGCACGAGAGAAATGTTATTATATGTTTATATCTCTCTACTTCTTTTTTTCAGGCAAATTTGTTGTAATACTTGTCAGTGCAGAAAGTTCGAACATAGTCAAAATAAAACGGTCTGACGAAATACCAAAGTATCGTCTGCTATTCGGAGCCAGAAGACCCAGGTGCTTTACCGTTTTATGGTATATGATTGTGTATCAGTTGATGATTGGAGAATATCTCGCAGGCCGAAAGATCAGGACTATTATATTTCGTAGCCATAATATAATCTATGTAAAGTTACTTGATTATTATGTGGGTTTTATATATATGTTTAGGTAAATGTATAACTATTGTGCTTTTTAAAGAATTTAAATTATTTGTATTTGTATTTTTATTTGTGTTATATTAGGTATATTTATTAGACAGTTGATATATGCATCTGATTAATTAGGTTGTATTATTATATTATTTTAATCTATTATATTTAAATATTATTATTCTATAGTTTATTTAATTTATATATTATTAATTATATTTTTTCGTTCCAAATTCACGCGCCAGATATTCAGGGTTTTAATGGCTCTGATTACTTATAGGTTGGGGTGTGGATTATTTATTCGGTGCGTATGGTGTTGTTGTTGGATGCTTGTCAATGTGTTAAATACTTTAAATTCACTGTTATTCATGGATTAATTGATTATATTGAATTAGCTATTCATATTTAATGATTGGAATTCATTATTTATGTTTATTAGTTATTATTAATATGTATCTATTATAAAGATACGTTTGAGTACTTGAGATTTCGCGAGATAGAGCTGATAGTAGTCGCGAGTTCAAGAGAGAAGGTTAACTATTCTTGCTAAAAAGAAAAAGAAAGTGGATGAGTCAGTAAACATATATTTTTTGTTCTGATATTTTTTTTTTTTTGTTTTTTAATAAGTATAAGCTACCTCAACGGGCATAGCGCTATGTTAATAGTGGAGGGGAACTTCTTCGTAGAGGTAACTGTACGTACCTTAGATCTCTGACTGGTGATCGGAACCCCCGCCTTGGCATGCGACTCCGGTCGCCTACTGATGTTGAGACCACGGTAGGCGGCAAGATAGGGTAGAATAATGGATAGGGTGGTGAACGGCAGTGGGTAGGTGTTCGGGAGTGGTCTATTGAAACATCTCTGAGTGTATGTTGCTTTAATTAAAGGAAAGGATTATTCATAATAAATGACGTGTTTTCATATGGCGAAGTTTTGAAAAGGATTGGATTAAGTCCAGTGTGAGTTTGTGTGGCCATTTAAGACTTGTCGGACATTTTGACATCTGGACAATTTCAACACGACAAATATCCGGTGTGCTTAAATGTAGAGTTTACTTGGTAGAATAAAATTTTTTAAAACGATTTTTTTATCTTTAATTTAGAACTGAATTCATTTTCATTTTTCGACCAAGTCATTGTGCGGACGACCAAAAATCTATTTATGCAATATTGGAGGTTTACTTGTAGGAGAGTCACGATAATTGGGTCATGTTGATGCTAAATAAACTGTAGTTTAAAGGCCTCGTGTATAGAATCTTGAAGAATTTAATGATGGTAATGTAGTAAAAGGTGTCTTAAGTTCGTCCGATGCTTATATTGTGTGAAGTAAGTAAAAATAATGTAACATAGTTTATTACTAACTATAGCAAATATAGTTTATTTAGCTAAACTATAGACAACGGATAGTTTAATTTAAGCTAAACATAGCAACGGTTCATTAATATTATTATTTGTGATAAAGAAGATTTTTAAATTTTCATTTTTTACTATTCTGATATTAATTCCGTTGGTGACTCACCGGATGCGGAAATTCTTTCAATTTCGAGCTGGGTATAGAGTTTCTGTTCGTCTCTAATTAAAAACGTATGTGAAATTCATGAGAATTGGCTATCAGAGTTATAGTAGTAATGCCAGGACGATGAGAAGTTAATGAGAAAATATAAGCAGATATAATTAATGTAACCCAATAAAAAAGATGAACGAGATTTAAATTAGTCTTTGGTTATGATTTAATAAGAGTTGGTTTGAACAAAATTGCTTTTGGAAGTTGGAGTCGTTGTTATCTGAGAACTTTATACTGTTGTGGTTAGTGAGATAAATTTGGTTTTGTGTCATAGGGTTGATTGCCGATGGTGATGTGTTATGTGTGTTTGTAATGTGTTATTGTGACTTTAATTGTGGTAGCGAAAATTGGAAATTATGTTTTCGGAATAGCACCGTAAAATTCTATATAAGATAAAGTAATTACATTAAATTATATATAACTACTTTTGAACTGGGAATTATGTAGTTCATCTCGTAACGTAGGTATTTACTTATGTTTATAACTTTTCTATCTGATTGTCTTGTAATAGAAAAGATACTCTTATACTTATGGATGTTGTAATAACACTAGTTTTATTCATTATAGAATATATAGTTATTTATCATAATTTTATAAGTTTTTAGGAAAGAACTACTTTACTACCTGTACAGAGATGCCCTTTTTAAGGCTATAAGTTATTCTTCTAATTAATCTTATATATAAACTAGTAATGTGGCGACTTGAGACTGGGTTCCTTCGGCTTATTCCCTGCTCTCAGAAATCTTGGCGCATTTCATGAGTGCAGCTGACGATTTTCTTGTCATTAACCACTATAATATTTATAAATTATCTATATTATATTATATCGTTAAATAATATTTTACAATAATTTTCTGAATTGTAGGATATATTTATTTATTTTACTTTATTATTATTATATATTATATTCATATTATTATTTATTTATTATATTATATTATATCTGGCTGGGAAACAAAATTTTGATTGACCCGTATATAAGACTGAAATATAGTAATGAGTAATTTAGTACATCAACTTTTAATGCAAATACTTCAATGCGAAATGGTTATTGTTTGAAAAGCTTTATAGATGTTTGGTATATATTATCTGTGATTTAAAGTTGTTAGTATGTCCTGAAAGGGAGGCGGGTCTCATATAAAAATTTATGTATTAATTTCTTCATAATTCCTGATAATTCTAACTTAATACATAAGAGAATTAGCATAGATAGGTATAAATAATTGATTATTATTAATTTATGTTATTATTATTAGATGTTATTTTTGGATTTATTTTATATTATGTATTATTCATTGATATTATATTATCAATCTATATTATCATTTTTATTCTTAATCATCTGCTATATCTTGTTATCAATTGAGTCTGAGTAACTTTTGGTCAATTTTGAAGTTTATTATCATTAATGATCTGACTATATCGTATAAATCACTAATTTGACTTTGTAGTTATGTATGTAAGGCATAATGGAACCCATGTTGGTTATTATGGATTGTGTTCTTCTAATCTGGCCAGGTAAGTAGTGGAAATAACAGCGATGGTATATCTCTCCATGCTTCTGTTAGCTTTATACTACTAGGACTCGTTAAGCTTTTTCGTGCTGAGCAAACAAAACTTATTACATGTTAAATGATTGTAAACGTATAGATCGATACAATACAGAAAAATGTTTACCAGCATGACACTCCCATGCAGGCGTCAGACTGTTGTTATGTGTAGTGATGACTTTTGTGAAGTTGTGCTTTCAGATAAACACCCCTTTTGGTTTTAAACAATTAAATAATAACTGTAGAAAGTGATATCTGATACAATTATGCATTGCTATGCCATTTGGATTGGCCAAAGGAGAATGGTTTTCCACGTGAATCTGCTATGGGCCGATTTTATGAGTGGAATGTATGGTGCTTAAGTAAAGTTGTTTTTTAGGGTAGAATGATCCATTGTAGGGTATGCACATTACAAGCACTGATTGCTTTAGGTTATGCTGTGTATAAACAAATGGCATGCAGGACCTAACAGTGCGCGCAGGAGGTATATTGCTCTCGCCCATATTGGAGAAAGTTTGCCTATTAGGTCGGTCACCTGTGATTATTGTAGTATTAATCAATCGGGTGAGGATGATGATTTCATATAGGTTGCATAGGATTTGGTCTATTTCAAAGGTTTTTGGTCCTTTTTGCACTTGAGTTAGCTGAAGATTAATCGTCTTTAATTGTAGATCATTAGATCATCGCCGATACTGCCCATTCCACGGTAGAATGCTGAATGGTGCCGGGAATCAGTATTTCTTGCATAATTTATCCTTTCAACTCTTCACAGCAATGAGGCGATTCACGGCATACTTCTACGTTCGGCAATTAAGCTTTAGAAATTGAAAAGTCAATTGACAAGATTTTCGCGTCTACACCGACATTCGCACACATCAAGGCTCTATGATCATCGGTATAAGTAAGAAGAAAAAATTGATATTAAGCGAATGTTATATGACATTACAGTGGATTTCCATGAATAACTGGCGTCATGTCATGCACCGATATTTCGGCGCAGATGAGTTTGCACACGCTTTAGAGTGATTGCGCTCCTCTGTGATATCCTAGGAGGGAGGGAGATGGTTCAGATGGAAAAACAAGGTACTTGGTGTGATAGGGGAGAAAACGATCATCATAATGTCTGATCGAATAGGTTTCGTTTTCCGATATGGTCATGGTTATTCTGAGTCCTCGTCCCATAGAGATTACAAGATTGACTTGTTTTTTGACAATGGAGGATATTTTGGGTGGGAATTTTGTGGGGGCATACTAATATATTTGGTTAATATAGTTATACATGTTATTTTATTTGGTGTGTAATGATTGTGATGGGTTTAGTCTTGTGACCATTTATTTTATCTTAAAAGTTCGTTGTTACGCTATTAGTTTGCTTTATTGGTATGTTGATATACTTATGTATCTGGTATTAATGCAATCTTATTCGTGCTCTGTATGTAATACATTAACCAATGTTGTAGGAGAAATTTTAAGTATAAATGTTACTAGTGTGTTTAGTGTTAAGATTTATAACGATTAAATTCTGCACGTTATATGTTTTGAAAAAGGTTGTTCGTGTCTGGAGATCATAACCATGTTGTTGTATTTTAACTAATAGTGTTAAGTGCTGGTAAACTTTGTTAATGTTTATAACAGTTATATTACTATTCACTGTTAAGATGTATGTTTTTCTAGTGCTGTATTTATTGCTATCTATTCATAAATTTCTATTAAGTTTATTGTTCTGCCGATTAGTATGAAGCTTTATTAGTGTCAATTAACCGAATCACTCAAACAATTTATTTTGAAGTCTTAATTTTTTGAATAGTAATTTGGAGCGAGAGCATCGGGATGATCCTTTCGGTCGTGTATCTTTAAAGTTTTCCTAGATGGTTCACTTAGAGTTAATTATGATGTAGCGTTCAATCTAGTATTATATGAGATTGTTTTGTGATATAAATATTTAAAGTATTTATAAGTAATAAAGTTATTTGCATGCTAATTGTTTTAAGTTATGCTTATATATACCTTGGGTTAGTGTGGTAGAACTTTGTTAATGTTATGATGCTATATTTCTTGACTATAAGATGTTAGTTATGTATTTTGTTTACTTTTGGGCATTTTGGTATATTCTACTTAGTATCAGTGATGGTAATTAGTTAGATTTTATTAGTGTGGAAACTTTGTTAGTTTTTAGTATAAAATATACACTTTCTAAGTTAATTATTAAATATAATATAACTCATAATTAGTTATGTATTAGCACTCATTTTATGAACTTACTTTTTCAACTATCTGTATATTTACTTATCCCTATTATTTCTGTTTTATATATTCTATCTATTTGTGAAACACCCAACCTCCTTCATTTCTGGGTAGTTAAATCCTAGCTATGTATTGATTTTTATAATGTTTTTGTGTGCATGAAGCATTTTCCTAGTTTTTACATAGATTCCATTGATTTCATATTGGAACCAATCTATTAAACCAAAACTGTATGTGAGAATGGAGACTACCTTAAACTTTACTATAATCGAAACAAGCATTAAAATCATAAAATGTTAGGAGATAAAAATGCACATGAAAAATAACTAACAATCTAATCAGCACATTTTATCCTGCTTGGAGTCGTACATATTTTTCATCGTCTGGACATGACGTTGACATCAGCCTCTCAAAAGTTAGTATGTGATAGGGTTAAGTTCCCTTGAACCCTCAAGATGTTCTTGCATTTAGAGCAGAGGCTCTCAACTGTATCCTTGTATAATATGAGTGTTGTTTTTGATGAACAGGAAGATCAGTTCTAGTTTACAAAAGGAAACGTCAGTCAGTACCTCTTTTTAGCAGACCACAAGCTGGGTCTTCACCAAGTTATGTTCCTTGGACTTTAATGAGCTGTGGCACCTCTTTCCTGGAGCTGTTTAACGATGCTGAAGAAAATTTCTTCATGATGCTCATTTCTAGTGATGCTCTGTCTTTCTCAATGACTTCTAGATATTGAAATATCGAAAATGTTTGTTAAAAATGTATCACTACTATTGTTAGAATAATAGTTGTTATTTGATGTATTATTAGATATATTTGGGCTCTATATTTTCTTTTCTTCGTTATCATTATACGTTATTTTATGTATTTTTGTCATTTTGTTTAATAGATTATATGTTGATGTTATTTGTTAAAGTTTATTTGCATATATGTGATTATGATCTTGTATAAAAGTAATGTAACGTTGTTAAATGGAGAACTTTTATAAAACATTCAAATTAAAATATTACCTTCAGATAAGTCTACAAATTTTGCTATTACTCTTTTACATTCAATAACCAGTTTCTCTCTCAGTAAAGCGCATGAACTTTGTTAATGGACGTTGGATGTAGTATGGGTTTGATTTTGTGATGTTTTCACTTGCTTTAGGGTATGTAAAACAGATTTTAGTATTGCAGACGAGACTATTATATGGAGAATTCTATAATAAATTTTAATAAAATTTCTTTTAAAACTATTTTTATAACCCTTTTTTAAAAAAATCTAATTATACGTAAGATGTTGACTTACTGTATGAATGGCTTGTATTTTGATGTATATTTTAAAGAGTAAATACAACACATAATTGTGTATGAGTAACTTTGGTATATAAGCACATGTCCCTGAAATTGCAGATCAGTTCTTGTTATTGTATTTGCCTAAGGTCCGAGTTTTCCAATTCATAATATCTTAACTTGTTGTAGACATCATTACAATGGGATTAGCGAACGAAAATTTTGAGTTTCAGAAGTATATATATATATATATATATATATATATATATATATATATTTATTTTATAGATATATATATATATATATTTATATATATATATATATATTATATATATATATATATATATATATAAAAGGGTTTGTGACTTTTTGTACTCGATTCGCTGCGCAATGTCATTCAATTCCTATAAAATTAAAAAATTCGTGGATCCTGACTAAAAAACTCTCTCTCTCATCTCTCCTCTCTTCTCTCTCTCTCTCTCTCTCTCTCATCCTTCTCTCTCTCTCTCTCTCTCTCTCTCTCTCTCTAGTCTCTCTCTCTAGCTCCAATTCTCTCTCTTTCTCTCTCTCATCTCTCCTCTCTCCTCTGTCTCTTCTCTCATCTTCTCTCTCCACTCTCTCTCTCTCTCTCTCTCTTCCTCTCTCTCCTCCTCTTCTCATCCTCTCTCAAGCCAAACCTCTTAAACGGGATACTAAGGCCAGTGTTTTGTTTATAGTAAAGGTTGATGAAGTCTACAATTTTTGAAGGAATGTTTACGAATGAAAATGAAATAACTAGGCAAAGGCTTAGAGAAGTGTTTTTATTTATTTATAAAGGATGTGATAATAATATACCGCAAAAATCATCTTCCGAAAGCATGCGATATAATAATGATAATAATAATAATGATAATAATATTTCTTCGGAAAGCAAATGACGATATTGTTACTCTATACGCAATAAAAAAAATTCCTTGACCCAAATTCATCGAAGTTATCTAAATTATTAAAAAATATTAAATATATGTTCGCGTATGTCGCTGAAATAAGTCCAAAATGGTTGCCAGACTAAATCAATATTAGAGTCCGTATAGCGCTTGGCAACAGCGCCACAAGCTTGAGGAATAAATATCTACATGAGAACTAAAATATTTATGCGAATTAAACTTAATAATAATAAATTAATTTGTATTAATAATAAAAATTATTTAAAGATGAACTTGACCTACTTTAAAAGTAGTTAACCACCATTTAGTAGCTTGAGTTTTTAATATTACGATAATATTACATCTTTTATCATTTGACTAAAATCAAAATAAAGGGCAAAAGATATTAGATTACCTTGGACTCGTTATTATAAGAAAAAAGAAACATCCTTATTTCTTATATGTTCAAATATGTAAAAATTTCCTTCTTACAAACTGGCTGCAAATATTGTACATATTGTTCTGTACGTAAAATGTGCTTCCAATGACTAAGTTTAAAATTTAATAAATAAATTAGCGTATGAGTGTTTGAATCTCGTAGTTGAAGTAGGTTAATTAACAACAGAATTCGAACTTTACCTTCAGATAGGTCATAATAGGAACTAAACTTACTTTCACGACATATTTATTTCTATTGTGATTAAACTTGCTAATTTTGTGAACCTTTCTCCCAAGGTGAGGAAAATAATCCCAATTCTGAAGTAAGAGGTTTCTTCGTTTTAACTACTAATCAATGGTTTTTTTTGCTTGGCTGGATAAAATGATCCTTCTAACAATCTAGCAACCAGTGAAATGTATTTTATTTATGTGACCGTCATGTTTATTTTTAACATTTAGAAGATTTCTATACTCCCATGGTCTAGTCTAAAGAGAAAGACATTTTAAAAATTTCTTACCTATAACTTTTTAATAGAAATTTTATTGCACATACACACACCTATACATACGTACACACATTCTTGCAAGTTATCATACACGCAAAGTCGCAAACACATCCAACTCATTCGTCCACCCACTTTGGAGGTCCAGAGGTCGAGACTTTGGTAAATAAAAAAGAGGAAATATTTTGCAAAAAGATAAGATAAGATATAAGATAAAAAAGATAAGAGATTTTTCCTTTAAAGCCAAGTATACAATTATTATAAACTAACAAAAGGAAATAATATTTTCTTTCTTTTATTTATTACACGCTATAAAACAAGTGTTCTATAAATACATAAAACTATGTTAAGGTTACTCCTCTCCTCTCTCTCTCTCTCTCTCTCTCTCTCTCCCTTCTCTCTCTCTCTCTCCTCTCTCTCTCCTCTATATATATATAATCATATTATATATACTATATAATATATATATAATATATAATATAATATATATATATATTATATTATATATATATATTATTATTAAATACTATATATATTATATATATATATATATATAATTATATTTATATATATTATATATATGATATATACTTATATATATATATTATATATATATGTATATATATATATATATGTGCTAAGAATAAAAGTTAACACTTATATATATATAGGCCCTATTATATATATATATATATATCTATATATTATTATATTAATATATATATATATATATATATATTATATATAATTATGTATATAATATCTATATATATTATATACCTAATAGCCCGGCCCCTCCTTACGGGGAAGCTTGGTGACCTGAGATATGTGACACCACAGTCAGGCAACGCCCTTGGACATCTCCGTGAGAGGGGGGCAGTATCAACAGTTTGCGGTTCTGAATGTCCGTCCGGTTCCAAGCAGTTTTAGTCACAGAGGTTGTTTTTTCTGTCGTCCTGGGTTAGGGAGTGGACAAATTTTTGAGAGTGGGGGTGGAGGGAGCATTATGGAAATCTAAATTATAATTCTACAGGGGGGGGGGGATGGGGCCCAGACGAGGAGACGGGGACAGACAGGCATCACTGGTTTGACGGTTAGCAGGTTTGTTCTGGTATCGGGAGAAATTTCTGAGTGGATAGCGCTAACAAAAAGAGTATGGTGGTTGTTCGCGGCGTATTCGGATCTCGCTCTTTTTGGTTTGCTATATTTGGTGTGGATGTGGTTTTGAAGAAATAAGAGTGAAAATCTGGTGGCGGTGGAGGAGGCTTTGTTGTAATAACGCTAATAGTACATAACTGGTGGATGATTTTTTACTTTTTTGGTGGAGGTGGTTGTTTGTACAAGTTTAAAGGGTAAGGGGATAGTCTGGTTGAGGTGATCTGTTGTAAAACTGGCACCTCATCATATCAAGATGGGCCCTTATAGGAAGATTTTTTTTTTTTGTTTCTGTTTTAAAGAAAGTCGATGGTTATCTATTTGCGGGCTTGAGCAGTGTGTAATGATTCTGAGAGCTCTTGTTTTGTACGCTTCTCAAGATTTTAGGAATGTTGGGCTATGAGCCTATACGGGGCGCTCATATCCGGTGATGAATAGTTTAGATTGGACCGAAAGGTATTTGCATGTATATCAATAATTGAGGGACCTCTGTGTTGGGCGATAAATTTGTTCCGTGTTAGTGGTTTTTTCAATGGATTTAAGTTTATGTTTGAAGTTCTACGAGGTAAATATTGCCTACGTGGAGGGGGGGGGGGGGGGGGTGAAAGTCCATGGTGCGTATCAAAGAAAAGGAGCGAAGGTGGTTTATTTATTGAGAGGGAGTGTGGTTTTAGAAGAAACTGTTAGATTAGGTATTTAATTCCTACTCTTTTTCTTCAGGTTGTGAGCAGTAGGGGTGATTGAGGTTTTTTTTTAGGGAAGGGAAGAAGTCATGCGCGTGTTCCCTGAAGCCACTATTTCCAGCTGCTTTATGTATTGCTGTAGTTCACGACTTGCTGTATTTTATAGATTGACTTTGAGCTATGATTGTCAGGTTTATCTCTGCATAACTATTGATTTTTATAGAAGGGGACAATGATTTAGAAGATCGGTCGTAACAAAAAGATTAAAGAGTATTGGTGATAGAATGGCGCCCTCGGGGACTAAATTATATAATTTGTATGTACGGGAAGTGTGACTTCCTTGTATGGCTTTCGTGATGCAACCAGATAGGACATATGCTATTATTTTCTTGTCAATGATGGTTATTTCTGTGTTTAAGATTTTTTTCTATTAAGAGATGACGTGGAACTATAATGATATATCAAATGTCTTGTTTATGTCTATTGCTACTAGAAGAGTGCGGGCGGATGGTAGGTTAAAGCCCGTGAGGATGTTTTGTGTTAGATTGGCAAGTAGTGTGGTAGTGGAATGTTTTTTTGTCTAAAATCATGTGTATTTGAGAGGGGGTTGAGGGGGAGATTCTATTCAGGATTAATCTCTTAAAAACTTTAGATATTGTTTAAAGCAATGATATAGGTCTATACGAAGCTGGGTTGTTGGGTTGTTGGGTTGTTGGGTTGTTGGGTTGTTGAGTTGTTGGGTGGTTTGTTAGGTTTTAGTATGGGGATTACGTGTGCGTGTTTCCAAAATGGTGTGTTGGTGTTGGTTTGAAATGTTGGATTGAATATTTGGGTTAGAACTGCTATGGCGTTAGTTCCTAGATGCTTGAGGTGGATATTGGATATTTTGTT
>JABUQX010093772.1:15000-17488 GCA_015478945.1 Trachelipus rathkii | reverse complement strand
CATTTAGATGAATAATGAAAATCGGACGCGAAATCAAGTTTATCAGTTAAAGAGGGCAATCAATTGCTATCCTAAAATTTTGCAGATGCCGCTTTGCACATGTATTACAGCTTTGCCTCTTTCATTCAAGTGAAGTTTGAGAGCTTATTTCTGCTTGAAAATAAATAAAACGGAATCTAAGCGACATCCGTTAAAGGAGGATTTTTTGATGGTTTTATTTTTAGAAACAATTGTTTTGAATAAATTTATATTACATATGTTCAGGCGTTCAAGAGAAATTATTTTAAAGTTTAGGAAGAAAGTGAATTATATATATATATATATATGATATATATTATATATAGTATATCATATATATATATATATATTATATAATATATATTATATTTTATATATTATTATATTATATATATATATATATATATTATATATATATATATATTATATATATATATACTATATATATATATATCAGTGGCGTTTTCTCCATGAATGCAAAGGGTGGCGAAAGTAATATTAATATATATTAGTATATATATATATATATATATATATATATATAATATTATATAATTATAAAATATATATAGATTAATATATAATATATATATATATATTTATAACGAAAACTTCTTTAACTGCATACCCCGTCCTATTTATTTGAAGGAAAAATTTAATTTTTCACATCCTTTTGAATAAAGCTATGTTTATTTATGTGTATTATTTGCATAAGATTGACTCAAAGCCTGACATAGGCCTACCAGAATTTTTAAATAATTATTTTATTTATATAAAGGTAAACAACACTTAATTAATAAAATGTTTAACAGGTTATTAAATTTCAATAAAGCACACACCCGTCATTCAGCTTCCTATTCCAAAACTTAACACAGCAAATATATGGTAAACATTTATTTTCACTCTGCCACCATAAGTTAAAATACGTACATTGTGAGAGATAGATAGATAGATAGATAGATAGATAGATAGATAGACTAGATAGATAGATAGATAGATAGAGAGATAGTAGGATAGATAGAGAGAGAGAGAGAGAGGAGGAGAAAGAGGATTAAGAGGAGAGAGAGAGGGAGAGAGAGAGAGAGAGAGAGAGAGAGATTAAAAATGTTTTTTTTCAAATTATTTCGTACGATTTCACTGGGTGAGCGAAAGTTTCGTACTCGCGAAATTTGTTTATTTTTTCGCTCAACAGCAAGGTATGACGCTTGGCTTTTTCCTATATATTTTATATGGGATAGCGATGATCTTCTG
Organism: Trachelipus rathkii; assembly: GCA_015478945.1. Classification (NCBI taxonomy): domain Eukaryota; kingdom Metazoa; phylum Arthropoda; class Malacostraca; order Isopoda; family Trachelipodidae; genus Trachelipus; species Trachelipus rathkii. The sequence continues at coordinate 16,219 of JABUQX010093772.1, read as the reverse complement.
AAGTCCATAGATCAGAATTTTACTCGTATGAACAGAGGAGCAAAAGGAAAATTTCAAAATGGAATATTCATTAAACCTAATTTCCATTACTAAGTAGTGATTTTCGTTAAATTATTTTATAAATCAGTTTCTTTTTACACTTTCATATAAAAGTCTGATAAATGAAGTCATCTTAGCATTTAAACTATTTTATTAAAAAGAGACTAAAAAATATTTTGGGTAGAGGTAGACTAGTCGGATAAAAAACATGTTATACGCCCTCTGGTATATTATAAGTATATATATATTATAATATATATATATATATATATATATATATTATATATATATATATAATATATATATTTATATATTATATATATATATATATATTATATATAGTATATTATATATATATATATATATATCTCTTCTTCATTTATGTTAAAAAATATATTATATATTATAAATGCAATCTGTTTTGAATAAATTATGTTTATATATATGTTCAGGCTCATAGTTCAACGAGGAATTATTTTAAAACTTTAGGATGAATCTAAAATATGATTTTTATTCTTTTTAGGAAAAAAATATTAAAATATTTAACACAACTGTAAAGTCAGTTCTTCGCAATAAGAGTAAATATATTAAAAATTAGGAAGAAAGTGAATGATTCCTTTTCTGTATTTCTTTAAATTTCTTATTTTCATAAATACTTTCTAGGTTTTAAATTCAAGTTAATAAAGATTCATAACAACATTTATCTCATCATACCCTCAAATTTTTTTTTATCAGGAATTAAGTTGATTTCATGACTGTAAATGGAGAAGGAATGTTATAACAAGGGGTCGGAGCCGGAGCCGGAGCAGGAGCCGGAGTCGGAGCCGAAAAATTTAAAATGCATGAGCAGGAGGCGGAGCCGGAGCCGGGTGATTTTAAAATGCTGGAGCCGTAGCCGGCAGGCGGAGCCGGGTAATTTTAAAATGCTTGAGCCGGAACTGGAGCCGGTTAATTTTAAAAAATCTGGGAGCCGGCAAGCCGGAGTCGAGCCGGAAAAAAATTTGCCGGCTCCGCAGCCTGATTGCTAGTATGTGATACTAACAATGAATTTCAGTGGTGATTGGACATGATTCAAAAGCTCGAAATTTTAATAATTATTCCATCTTAACACTTAAGTTATATATTTAAAAAATGACAATATCTTGTTAGTAGGACACTTACAGAAAAACCAAAAGAGATA
>JABUQX010093772.1:5000-7500 GCA_015478945.1 Trachelipus rathkii | reverse complement strand
AACTTTTATTTTCTGCAAAATTTTATAATGATATAACTGCATTTCCGAAATGTAGTCAAAAGTTTGAGATAATTTGGTTTTAGTTTCTGACGGTTTGATTAATGACGTTACGTTTCAATTTCTCTGTTTTGGAGTCATTAATATGTTGATCCTCCCCCTCGTATTTTCATCAGACGAAATTCATATGAAAAAAAAACTGGCCTAGAAGGCTAAGTATTAAAAACTGGTAAGGTATCTAGTTTGATGTGAAAATTTCTTTTAGATAAAAAATAATAAGGCTCTCAATTATTTTCTTTTTTTTTAAATATATATAGAGGAGTGAATAAAATCTAAGCCTAAATTTTTTTTCTGATTTCAAAATAAAAAAATGTGGTGAAAAATTTTCTTGTAATTGTAAACTTAAATTTTTTTCCCATAGGGTAAGCTATTTTTCCCTGACATTCATATAAATGTTTTACCGCCCCATATGCACACACGCTCTCTCTCTCTCTCTCTCTCTCTCTCTCTCTCTCTCTCTCTCTCTCTCTCTCTCTCTCTCTCTCTCTCTCACATATATATATATATATATATATATATATATATATATATATATATATATATATACATATAAATATATATATATATATATATATATATATATATATAATATATATATAAAACTATATACACATTCACAGTTTTATATATTTAGATATTATTAAATATATATATATATATATATATATATATATATATATATATATATATATATATATATATATATATATATATATATATATATCTATATATATATATATAATAATAATATATATATATATATAAACTTCTCACAACATAACATAACTTTTATAAAATTTACTTAACAACTTATTATACAAGTGTTTTATCTCAACCAATGCATAGCAACGTGAGGGCTTTAGGTTCGAAACCCACAAAGGAGAATTAATACTATATAAAGTATATTATTAAACTGCGAGGTATTAACAGTTTTAAAATGTTGTTGAATATATATATATATATATATATATATATATATATATATATATACTATATATATATATATATATATATATATATATATATATATATATATATATATATATATATATATAGTATGTATATCAAATAAAATTGAAAAAAAAAAAAAATTTTATCCTCCATTTGATTTTGTATTGAAATTTGAAATATATTTATTATACATGCTAATAAATTTTGTATGTTAATATTATCAGATGAATAAAAAAGAGGTATATATTTAAAATATTGAAGCTAAAAGCTGCATGAAGATCTTCTTTTAATAAAAATGTAAAATGAAAAAAACGTGTTTTCCTTTAAAAACACAGACAGAAAAAACACGTCTTATTGATATATATATATATATATATATATATATATATATATATACTAATATATATATATATATATATATATATATATATATATATATATATATATATATATACTATATATATATATATATATATATATATGTGATGAATATTGTGGTTTAGGAAATATATTATTATAACAAAATGTGTGCAAAATATTTTTTACCAGGATTCGCCCATGATATATATATATATATATATATATATATATATATATATATATGCTATATATATAATATTATATATATATATATATATATATATATATATATAATATATATATAAATATATATAAATATATATATATATATATATATATATATGAATATATATATATATATATAATATATATAATATATTATATATATATATATATATATATATATATATATATATCGTCAAATGGGGGAAAACTGGTTTCGGTGGGTAGAACAGGTTACAGAAAGTACCAGAACGCTGTGTAACTTTATTATGAAAATAACATAGCATCGGGGATACATTATAAAGTGGTATGATTGTCGAAGGGCCCTAGGAATCTCCTGGGGGCCTGGAGTGGGTCCTGTATGTGGCCGATGCGTTTCATCCAACGAGGGACGTTATCGCGGTGAAGGGTTCGTGTGTGGATGGTGTTACTCAATAACGTGTATGGCCACCTCTGACACGGATGACTGCTTGGCACCAGTCGTGGCATGTTCTCAATGAGGAGTCGAATGTCCTCCACATAAATCTTATCCAATACGCGAGAAGCACAATCTGCAACGCCTGGAGGGTTCCCTAGCTGTGGTTGCAGCTGTCAGCAACCGCCCTTTCAACATGTCCCACACATGTTCAAAATTGGGTTTAGGCGGGACTGTATGTTGGCCAATTCAATGTCCTGATTTTGATCGTCGTTAGGTATTCAGTTGCACATCTGGCCTTGTGTGGCTGTGACATCTGGCAGTCAGGCCGAATCCGCCACCGATGTAGAGCCGAGTTTCCCATACGGATCAAGGATATCTGCGATGTACCGTGCTGCGATTAGGGAATCGCCATCTGAGACAAGCAACTCTTCACGACCCATTAAAGATATGCCTCTCCAGACCATGAGAGATCACCTTCAAGTAATACCCCCG
>JABUQX010093771.1:7500-13208 GCA_015478945.1 Trachelipus rathkii | reverse complement strand
GATACAGCTAACAAAGGAATTAAATTAAAATACCTAATGCATACCCTTTTAGATTACATTGATATGTAGCCTAATAAATACGGCAATGTGAATGTGTACAACCAACTAACAGCTATCATATGGAGGTTATGTCATAACCTACAAATTATGCGTAATAAAGTGTAGTGAAACGTATAACTTCAGAGTGGTTTGTTTAGTCAGAACCATACATTTGGAACATGCCACGTGACCAGTATACACAGGACATGTTGGAGGTGTACATTAAGCAAAACAGGAATGCTCGCAGAATTGCTGCAGAATATGGACAACGTTATCCACATCGACGACCGCCGAGCCACATGGCATTCCATAGAGTTTACAGACGGTTTCAAGGTACAGGGTCGATAGTTCAACCCCCTCATCACATACGGGAAGGGGGTCGTGTCCGTACATTCGACGTCGAACTGGACGTTCTGCTATACACCCATGAAAATCCAACGTCCTCATTACGGCAGGCTAGTTCGGTCTTGGGAATATCGAAGGAAACCATACGACGGATTCGTGTTGCATACAACATGTATCCATATAGGCCATACATTGTGCATGGTTTTGCATCGTGGAGACCAACAACGGCGGCTGGGATTCCTGGCTGTCATTGATTGCCTTCTAATGGATGTACCGGACTTATTGGAAAATATCTTTTGGACCAATGAATCTGGCTTTACCAATAACGGTATGTATAACAGGTGGAACTTCAGACATTGGGCGGAAACAAACCCCCATATAACATTCACTAGCCATCACCAGGTCTCATACTCAGTCAACGTTTGGTGTGGTATACTCAATAGTAGGATTATCGGGCCTTACTTCTTCGAGGGAAATTTGACAGGACAGCGTTACCTCCATTTCCTGCAGACCGTCCTTGTTGACCTCCTGAGTGATATACCTTTAAGGACACGACGAAGAATATATTACCAACATGATGGGTGCCCAGCACATAATGCAGCTATAGTGACGACCTACCTTGACAGAACCTTTCCGGGAAGATGGATCAAAAGATCTGGTCCATTTCCATGGCCTGCGCGTTCACCCGACTTAACACCACTGGACTACTTTCTGTGGGGGTAACTCAAACATACCGTGTACGCTGGGTTTAATGACCCAGTAACCTCGCCCGATGATCTTCGCCGTCAAATAACCAACGATGTAGGGGAATCAACCCGGCATCACTGTCATTGGCATGCAATGGAACCTGGCGCCAGAGGGCTGAGGCATGTATTCGCCTGGATGGAAGCGTCTTCGAACAACATTTGTAAATACTGTATGTACAAGTTGAAACGACCTGACGTTCTTCTCCCTTTTGGCATGCTGTGGATAAGATTCATAGGTGTAAATTTGTTATGATACTATTAACAACGTTATTACATTACATGTATCGATATTATGAGCTGTCTTGAATACCATTGTTTTCTTCAACCTTTTCACATTCACGTTTAAAACTATTGTTGGTATCATTGACGCGTTTACGAACCTGTACATGTAACTGTATTTATTAACGCAAATGATATGTCTATGCAGGGCGTCTAGTTGTTTATGGGTACATTGCGTGGAAACGAACAACCGTATAAAAAAATGTCGAGAGGAAGAGCCCACCTCATTTTTTATGTGCATTTCACAGAAGCCATAAAAATATATCATCCCATTCGACATTCGCATGTTTGTGCGCGGTTTTCGTATTGCGCGTGCGCAGACACCAACGTAACATATCCCATCCTCCTTAATAAATTAAATAATCGAACTTATATTCCTACACATTTTCATACTTAAACATCCCGTACGGTGATACACCGCTGTAACATAACTCGTGAGACACCCTATATATATATATATATATATATATATATATATATATATATATATATATATATATATATATATATATATATATATATATATATATATATATATATATATATATATATATATATATATATATATATATATATATATATATATATATATAATATATTTATATATATATATATATATATATATATATATATATATATATATATATATATATATATATATATATATATATATATATATATATATATATATATATATATATATATATATATATATATATATATATATATATATATATATATATATATATCCCCAACTCAATTTCTTTTTCATTTTTTTTCATTTTTTTTATTTTTAGAAATTTGTCGGGAAGCTGGTGCGGGGCCGTGCGCGTGCGCTCCAGTCAACAGGACCGCACCGCACCACTAATTTTTCTCGTGCTCCGCACCGCACCGCACTTTTATTTTTTCTTCCGCACCGCACCGCACCGCACCAGGTCGCTGAAATTTTGATGCGCACCGCACCGCACCGCACCAAAATGAGCGCACCACGCACCGCACCGCACCGCACCCGGTGCGTCGGCCAACCCTAATATATATATATAAATATATATATATATATATATATATATATATATATATATATATATATATTGATATATATATATATATATATATATATATATATATATATATATATATATATATATATATATATATATATATATATATATATATATATATATATATATATATATATATATTTATTTAAGTGAAAAATTATTTTTTTAACAAAATTGAGCTTCACAAATAAAAATAAAATCAATTCATTATTTTAATAAAATTATATTATTATTATTATTATTATTATTATTATTATTATTATTATTATTATTATTATTATTATTATTATTATTATTATTATTATTATTATAAATTCAATTTAACAAAATATAGGGAAACAAAAAAAGTTAAAATTTTGGGGTTGGGATAGGGGTTTTATGGGGGTATGACGTAATTGTGAGGGATGGGGGAAAAGCTTGGAAGGGGAAAATTTGTCGCCAATTGCCCTACTTTACGATAATATATATATATATATATATATATATATATATATATATATATATATATATATATATATATATATATATATATATATATATATATATACATATATATATATATATACATATAAATATATATATATATATATATATATATATATATATATATATATATATATATATATATATATATATATATATATATATATATATATATATATATATATATATATATATATATATATATGATGAGTCAGAGATTGAACGATAATTAAATTTTCAATAAAGTACTCAATATCACATCTTTATTCATCATATTATAGTATTTAGTATTATTATTATTATTATTATTATTATTATTATTATTATTATTATTATTATTATTATTATTATTATTATTATTATTATTATTATTATTATTATTATTATTATTATTATTATTATTATTATTCTCGTGTATAGGCTTATACAGTATATAATATAAATTGTATGTAAATATCTACATATAAGCCTCCTTATATACAATTTCAATATAAAATTCATTTACACTTTTAATATTATTAATAATTATTAATAAAGATAAAAATAGCAAACTAACAGACACACTTGTCAGCCGCCGGACGAAGACTAAGCAAATATAAAAAAAAAATTTTTAAACGAGCGAATTCCTTTGTATATCGTTCATTTTTCAAAACGTGAGTTGAAACATACCTTGCAACGACGTTTTAGATATTTGGCTAGTGGTAAATACATTTCTACGTTTTCAAAATATTTCGTTCATTAGCATGAGGATATTAGTTTTAAAAAGTTGCATTATTATTGCAACGAGAATAGTCAAGCCTTATCGCAAGTATGTTAAAAAAATATATATATATATATATATATATATATATATATATATATATATATATATATATATATATATATATATATATATATATATATATATATATATATATATATATATATATATATATATATATATAAAGAAAATGTGAAAACTTTCTGACAAATAATTAAAAAACAAAATATCGTTGATATAGGAAAAAAAGGTCGTTGGTCGTTGGTCGTTGTTCAAAAGTGGTCGTTGCACAAACATGCAACGAAGGCAGGAGCCGCCACTGATATATATATATATGCTATATATCAGCAGCATATATATATATATATATATATATATATATATATATATATATATATATATATATATATATATATATATATATATATATATATATATATATATATATACTGTATGTTAATAGTGTAAGAAATGGCCAAATATATAGCAGTTTTGAAAATAATAAATACCAGAGGCTTTTCAAAGATCGATATGACTTGATACACGCGTTTAGAAAACGTCAAGTCGAAGAAGTTATAAAAATAGAAGAAAGAAGACTTTTAGATTCTTTAACATGCGAGTATTTGTAGGGCTGCGGAGCCGGAGCCGAAGAGCAGCAAAGTTTTAGGTGGAGCCGGAGCCGGGAGCCGAAGCCGAGTAGGTTTTAGGTGGAACCGGAACCGGAACCGGTTAATTTTAAAATGATGGAGTTGGAACCGGAGTTAGGGTCGGTTAATTTTGAAATGCCGGAGCCGGAGAAGGAACCGGAGTCGGAGTCGGAGTCGGTAAAAAATTTACCATCTCCCCATCCCTGAGTAAATATTCGAATGTGATTTTTACCAGAAATATTACCAGAAAGAATAAACATTTATTTACTAAGAATATACGAAGGTGAAATTGAATAAATGAATAGTTTTTGAAAATTAAAAAAAAATAATCATGTTTTCTTTTCCTCAATTAAAATATGAGGAAGGTCAAAAGTTAACAGTTGAAAGATCACCGTCCTTGCATCGTGTATTTTCAATTATTTTTTTTCTAGTAAATTGAATAAGGAAGTGGATTGCAAGTTAGGAAAAGAATTCATTTATTTCCAAGAGACTCAGAAATATGGGTAGGGTTAGGAAGTAGTACAAACTATTAAAGGTTATTATCGATAGGGATTGGTAGGAAAGTTCTCAGCTTAATCTATTGGGAGAGAGAGAGAGAGAGAGAGAGAGAGAGAGAGAGAGAGAGAGTTCCAAAAATGTGTGTATGTGTGTGTGAGAGAGAGTTCCAAAAATGTGTGTATGTGTGTGTGTGAGAGAGAGAGTTCCAAAAGTGTGTTTTTTTTTGTTTTTTTTTGTATGTGTGTGTGTGTGTGTGTGTGTGTGTGTGTGTGTGTGTGTGTGTGTGTGTGTGTGTGTGTGTGTGAGAAAGAGAGAGAGTGAGAATATGTGTGTATGTGTGTGTGAGAGAGAGAGAGAGAGAGAGAGAGAGAGAGAGAGAGAGAGAGAGAGAGAGAGAGAGAGAGAGAGAGAGAGAGAGAGAGAGAGAGAGAGACTTTAGATTAATCAGATGAGTTAATGGAATAAATAAACCGATAAATTAAATCTAAGATTAATTAGCAAGAGATTCGAAGCCAAAATATAGAAATTTGGGAAGACTCTAAATTAGCAAATTCGAGAATAAATACCATCGTTTTACACGTTACACACATCTACCTTTGGATGAAAATTGAGTATGGATGAAAAGTTTGCCGTCGAGCTTTCAAAGAAGAGAGGTGATGTTTAACAGATCAGAAATTAGAATAAAGACCATGAATATTGCAGAGATTAATAAAGAAACAAGATTTTGCACCAGAACAAATCTGCAAGCACAAAGTGGCACCAACTCATCACCGAAGAGCGGTAATTCCCAAGTGATGGTGAGGGGTTGAATGAAGAGGAGCTATTTTTCGTCCTCCCTCACGTGACTTCT
>JABUQX010093771.1:0-2500 GCA_015478945.1 Trachelipus rathkii | reverse complement strand
TTTTATTTTTTATACAATAAGCACCGAACAACTATTAAACATTAAATTTTAGAGACTTTTAGTCTAATATTCGAGTAAATCTGGCAACACTGTAGAAATAACTTGGACCCACGTGTATTAGTCCGCGCACGAGATTTTGACGAAATCATTCTGTGTATTAGTGTCGCTTTGTTAAGTTAAATACATTACTGTTTAACATTTATTAATTTTTATTTTTGCCTTATGCTCGTTAAATTTTGATTTTACAAGCGAAATATCAACCTTATTTTAAAAAGCCCGCCAACCTTTAGAAAAAAAAGGAATTTTACAATATGTCCAAGAAATAAAATTATTATATACAATAAAAACAATAATTTTTATAAAGAAAACATTATTTATTATATCATAAAGTATTATATAACATATTATATAATATCCTACAATTAAATGTAATATTTTGAATATTAGCTGCATTTAATTTTTTTTAATATGGAGACTTTATTTTTTTGTATATATATAATTTTGGACTTTTTTTATTTTCTAATTTTCTATAACGTTTTATAAAGGAGTTTTGGACTATTCTTGATTTTCCCATTTTTATAACTTTTTCTAAGCTAAACTACCAAAGCTAAATCTAACAAACCATGATTAAATCTGATTGTTTTCTTACTATTCGTCGCAGGCACGTAAAATTAAGAAATTACCATCGACTTTAATCTTCAGAAACTCGTGCAACTCAAATTTCATTCCTAAACCGTGCAAATATATTCTCACTAAAACTAGAGCCATTTTCTTAGAGAAACTCTAAATAACCAGATTTTTTTTTACAATTGTCGACCATTTGACCTGTGGATCCTTTTCCCTGTCGACCATTTAGTACTATCTTCTGTTATTACTCTGTTTATTCTTATGCTATTCACCAGACGGAGGCTGATTTCAGAAATTGCAGTTGACTTCAAATTCGAGGTTTTGCAAAGAAGCTAGTGCCAAATGGTTGACAGGGAAATGATCGACAGGACAAATGGTCGATATTTGTAAAAAAAATCTGGCTATTTATAGTTTCTTTAATGAAATTCAACAAACGAATTTCTTGATCCTACTCGAAACCTAATCTTACTCATAACAAAAACCTAACCTACACCTAACTCCTGCGGCGGGCAGTACCTAACGCTAACCGCTAAACCTAACACTAACCTAACCTAACCTAACCTAACCTAACCTAACATAACCTAACCTATTCCTAACCTAACCTCCTGGCCTAACTTAACCTAACCTAACCTAACCTAACCTAACCTAACCTAACCTAACCTAACCTAACCTAACCTATCCTAACGCCTGCGGCGGGCTGTACGAGAAATTTTTTTGATGTCGTCTCGACCAGTAGGGCTAGTTCCCATTCATTAATCTTATTTTTTTTCCCTCTCAATTAATCCGAAATAAACTATTGCAAATTTGAAAAGGAAAAGTAATAAGAGAGTGATTGAGAGTGATCTATGTCAAAAAGTAGACTCTGGTTTGACATTAGAATTCTAATAATTTAGAAGTTTATGAACACAGACATTAATTTGACAAAATTTTAAATTTATTCTAATTTTTTTTTTTTTAATATTTTTTTTTTTTTTTTTTTTTTTTTTTTTTTTTTTTTTTTTTTTTTTTTTTTTTTTTTTTTTACACCCACTCATGGGTCGGAGGGGGTGAAATGTCTCTTTTATATGTTCCTATTCCCCACACTTAACCTTAATTAAATATAATTAAAAAAAAAATTATGTAATGAAAAATTAAGCATTTTTTTTTTCTTTTAATTCCTTTAATTTCATTTTGCAATATTGAAATTAAGAGTTTTTCATTAATTAAAAAAAGAAGTTGTCATAAAATTTAAAGAATCATTTAATAAAAAAATATCAACATAAGATTTGATATTTGATGAAAAAATATATCGATTTAATATTGATATATTTGTGAAGTGAAAAAAATATATGTATCAATTTCTTTTTTTCGATACTATCGAAGAAAAAATATCAATATCGATATGTATCATTGCTCGCGTTCAAAACATACCTAATTCCCCTACTTTCATTAATGATCTTTTCTCTAATATTCTTCATTAGTTATTACCACACTACTATGTGGACGACACTAACCCTAATTACTACTTTTCATTATGAAGCGTATCTCCAACGGCAATTTATAGATTCACGCTAAAAGGGACAGCCATGGATCAAGTAACCTTTGATCTTTTTTCCCAATTTCTAATTGGGCAAAGAAAATATGTTGTTTTCAATGAATTCAGAAAATTTTGTCCAGTCTGCTTTTTTTACTATTCTAAACGACACCTCAAACACATCAACAACTATAAATCTATAAATTTTATATATTAATATAAAATATATATATATATATAATATATTATTATATATATATATATATATATATATATATATATATAATATATATATATTATATATATAATATTATATATATCATATATATGATATATATATATAATTATATACAAAATATA